>CADCXT010004527.1:0-159894 GCA_902806775.1 Microtus agrestis | reverse complement strand
TATCCCAAACAGACGCTTTCTCATTTCAGAGTAACACATGTGCGTTTCTCACAAAAGCATTTGGCGAAATTCACTGACTTTCAAATGATCGTGATTATCTTTCAAAGTAAAGCTTCTGTACGGAGAAAGGGAACACTGTTCTCATTTTTAACCATACCTTGACATATCCCCAAACAGATTTTTCTCATTTCAGTGTAACACATGTGCTTTTCTCACAAAAGCATTTCATGAAATTCACTGACTTTCAAACCATCGTGATTATCTTTCAAAGTAAAGCTTCTACGGAGAAAAGGAACACTGTTCTCACTTTTGTCATACCTTTGAAGGGACATATCCCAAACATCATTTCATTTCTGGGTACCACATGTGCTTTCTCACAAAAGCATTTCATGAAATTCACTGACTTTCAGATGATCGAGATTATCTTTCAAAGTAAAGCTTCTACGGAGAAAAGGAACACTGTTCTCACTTTTAACCATACTTTGACATATCCCAAACAGACGCTTCTGCCTCTATGTAACATGTGCTTTCACAAAAGGATTTCATGAAATTCACTGACATTCAAATGGATCGTGATTAGATAATCAAAGTGAAAGATTCTACAGAGAAAAGGAACACTGTTCTCACTTTTCACCAGTTGCTTGACATATCCTAAACTGATCGCCTCTTCATTTCAGAGTAACACATGTGCGTTTCTCACAAAAGCATTTCATGAAATTCACTGACTTTCAAATGATCGTGATTATCTTTCAAAGTAAAGCTTCTACGGAGAAAAGGAACACTGTTCTCACTTTTAACCATACTTTGACATATCCCAAACAGACGCTTCTCATTTCAGAGTAACACATGTGCGTTTCTCACAAAAGCATTTCATGAAATTCACTGACTTTCAAATGATCGTGATTATCTTCAAAGTAAAGCTTCTACGGAGAAAAGGAACACTGTTCTCACTTTTCACCATACTTGACATATCCCAAACAGACGCTTCTCATTTCAGAGTAACACATGTGCTTTTCTCACAAAAGCATTTCATGAAATTCACTGACTTTCAAATGATCGTGATTATCTTTCAAAGTAAAGCTTCTACAGAGAAAAGGAACACTGTTCTCACTTTTAACCATACTTTGACATATCCCAAACAGACGCTTTCATTTCAGAGTAACACATGTGCTGCTTTCTCACAAAGCATTTCATGAAATTCACTGACTTTCAAATGATCGTGATTATCTTTCAAAGTAAAGCTTCTACAGAGAAAAGGAACACTGTTCTCACTTTTAACCATACTTTGACATATCCCAAACAGACGCTTCTCATTTCAGAGTAACACATGTGCGTTTCTCACAAAAGCATTTCATGAAATTCACTGACTTTCAAATGATCGTGATTATCTTTCAAAGTAAAGCTTCTACAGAGAAAAGGGAACACTGTTCTCACTTTTAACCATACTTTGACATATCCCAAACAGACGCTTCTCATTTCAGAGTAACACATGTGCTTTTCACAAAAGCATTTCATGAAATTCACTGACTTTCAAATGATCGTGATTATCTTTCAAAGTAAAGCTTCTACAGAGAAAAGGAACACTGTTCTCACTTTTAACCATACTTTGACATATCCCAAACAGACGCTTCTCATTTCAGAGTAACACATGTGCGTTTCTCACAAAAGCATTTCATGAAATTCACTGACTTTCAAATGATCGTGATTATCTTTCAAAGTAAAGCTTCTACAGAGAAAAGGAACACTGTTCTCACTTTTAACCATACTTTGACATATCCCAAACAGACGCTTCTCATTTCAGAGTAACACATGTGCGTTTCTCACAAAAGCATTTCATGAAATTCACTGACTTTCAAATGATCGTGATTATCTTTCAAAGTAAAGCTTCTACAGAGAAAAGGAACACTGTTCTCACTTTTAACCATACTTTGACATATCCCAAACAGACGCTTCTCATTTCAGAGTAACACATGTGCGTTTCTCACAAAAGCATTTCATGAAATTCACTGACTTTCAAATGATCGTGATTATCTTTCAAAGTAAAGCTTCTACGGAGAAAAGGAACACTGTTCTCACTTTTAACCATACTTTGACATATCCCAAACAGACGCTTCTCATTTCAGAGTAACACATGTGCTTTCACAAAAGCATTTCATGAAATTCACTGACTTTCAAATGATCGCGGATTATCTTTCAAAGTAAAGCTTCTACAGAGAAAAGGAACACTGTTCTCACTTTTAACCATACTTTGACATATCCCAAACAGACGCTTCTCATTTCAGAGTAACACATGTGCGTTTCTCACAAAAGCATTTCATGAAATTCACTGACTTTCAAATGATCGTGATTATCTTTCAAAGTAAAGCTTCTACAGAGAAAAGGAACACTGTTCTCACTTTTAACCATACTTTGACATATCCCAAACAGACGCTTCTCATTTCAGAGTAACACATGTGCGTTTCTCACAAAAGCATTTCATGAAATTCACTGACTTTCAAATGATCGTGATTATCTTTCAAAGTAAAGCTTCTACAGAGAAAAGGAACACTGTTCTCACTTTTAACCATACTTTGACATATCCCAAACAGACGCTTCTCATTTCAGAGTAACACATGTGCGCTTTCACAAAAGCATTTCATGAAATTCACTGACTTTCAAATGATCGTGATTATCTTTCAAAGTAAAGCTTCTACAGAGAAAAGGAACACTGTTCTCACTTTTAACCATACTTTGACATATCCCAAACAGACGCTTCTCATTTCAGAGTAACACATGTGCTTTCTCACAAAAGCATTTCATGAAATTCACTGACTTTCAAATGATCGTGATTATCTTTCAAAGTAAAGCTTCTACAGAGAAAAGGAACACTGTTCTCACTTTTAACCATACTTTGACATATCCCAAACAGACGCTTCTCATTTCAGAGTAACACATGTGCGCTTTCCACAAAAGCATTTCATGAAATTCACTGACTTTCAAATGATCGTGATTATCTTTCAAAGTAAAGCTTCTACAGAGAAAAGGAACACTGTTCTCACTTTTAACCATACTTTGACATATCCCAAACAGACGCTTCTCATTTCAGAGTAACACATGTGCGTTTCTCACAAAAGCATTTCATGAAATTCACTGACTTTCAAATGATCGTGATTATCTTTCAAAGTAAAGCTTCTACAGAGAAAAGGAACACTGTTCTCACTTTTAACCATACTTGACATATCCCAAACAGACGCTTCTATTTCAGAGTAACACATGTGCCTTTCTCACAAAAGCATTTCATGAAATTCACTGACTTTCAAATGATCGTGATTATCTTTCAAAGTAAAGCTTCTACAGAGAAAAGGAACACTGTTCTCACTTTTAACCATACTTTGACATATCCCAAACAGACGCTTCTCATTTCAGAGTAACACATGTGCGTTTCTCACAAAAGCATTTCATGAAATTCACTGACTTTCAAATGATCGTGATTATCTTTCAAAGTAAAGCTTCTACAGAGAAAAGGAACACTGTTCTCACTTTTAACCATACTTTGACATATCCCAAACAGACGCTTCTCATTTCAGAGTAACACATGTGCGTTCTCACAAAAGCATTTCATGAAATTCACTGACTTTCAAATGATCGTGATTATCTTTCAAAGTAAAGCTTCTACAGAGAAAAGGAACACTGTTCTCACTTTTAACCATACTTTGACATATCCCAAACAGACGCTTCTCATTTCAGAGTAACACATGTGCGTTTCACAAAAGCATTTCATGAAATTCTTTGACTTTCAAATGATCGTGATTATCTTTCAAAGTAAAGCTTCTACAGAGAAAAGGAACACTGTTCTCACTTTTAACCATACTTTGACATATCCCAAACAGACGCTTCTCATTTCAGAGTAACACATGTGCGTTTCACAAAAGCATTTCATGAAATCACTGCTTTCAAAGAACGTGATTATCTTTCAAAGTAAAGCTTTTACAGAGAAAAGGAACACTGTTCTCACTTTTAACCATACTTTGACATATCCCAAACAGACGCTTCTCATTTCAGAGTAACACATGTGCTTCTCACAAAAGCATTTCATGAAATTCATTGACTTTCAAAGAACGTGATTATCTTTCAAAGTAAAGCTTCTACAGAGAAAAGGAACACTGCTCTCACTTTTAACCATACTTTGACATATCCCAAACAGACGCTTCTCATTTCAGAGTAACACATGTGCGTTTCTCACAAAAGCATTTCATGAAATTCATTAACTTTCAAAGAACGTGATTATCTTTCAAAGTAAAGCTTCTACAGAGAAAAGGAACACTGTTCTCACTTTTAACCATACTTTGACATATCCCAAACAGACGCTTCTCATTTCAGAGTAACACATGTGCGTTTCTCACAAAAGCATTTCATGAAATTCATTGACTTTCAAAGAACGTGATTATCTTTCAAAGTAAAGCTTCTACAGAGAAAAGGAACACTGTTCTCACTTTTAACCATACTTTGACATATCCCAAACAGACGCTTCTCATTTCAGAGTAACACATGTGCGTTTCTCACAAAAGCATTTCATGAAATTCACTGACTTTCAAATGATCGTGATTATCTTTCAAAGTAAAGCTTCTACAGAGAAAAGGAACACTGTTCTCACTTTTAACCATACTTTGACATATCCCAAACAGATGCTTCTCATTTCAGAGTAACATATGTGCGTTTCTCACAAAAGCATTTCATGAAATTCATTGACTTTCAAAGAACGTGATTATCTTTCAAAGTAAAGCTTCTACAGAGAAAAGGAACACTGTTCTCACTTTTAACCATACTTTGACATATCCCAAACAGACGCTTCTCATTTCAGAGTAACACATGTGCATTTCTCACAAAAGCATTTCATGAAATTCATTGACTTTCAAAGAACGTGATTATCTTTCAAAGTAAAGCTTCTACAGAGAAAAGGAACACTGTTCTCACTTTTAACCATACTTTGACATATCCCAAACAGACGCTTCTCATTTCAGAGTAACACATGTGCGTTTCTCACAAAAGCATTTCATGAAATTCTTTGGCTTTCAAAGAACGTGATTATCTTTCAAAGTAAAGCTTCTACAGAGAAAAGGAACACTGTTCTCACTTTTAACCATACTTTGACATATCCCAAACAGACGCTTCTCATTTCAGAGTAACACATGTGCGTTTCTCACAAAAGCATTTCATGAAATTCACTGACTTTCAAAGAACGTGATTATCTTTCAAAGTAAAGCTTTTACAGAGAAAAGGAACACTGTTCTCACTTTTAACCATACTTTGACGTATCCCAAACAGACGCTTCTCATTTCAGAGTAACACATGTGCGTTTCTCACAAAAGCATTTCATGAAATTCTTTTGCTTTCAAAGAACGTGATTATCTTTCAAAGTAAAGCTTCTACAGAGAAAAGGAACACTGTTCTCACTTTTAACCATACCTTGACATATCCCAAACAGACGCTTCTCATTTCAGAGTAACACATGTGCGTTTCTCACAAAAGCATTTCATGAAATTCATTAACTTTCAAAGAACGTGATTATCTTACAAAGTAAAGCTTCTACAGAGAAAAGGAACACTGTTCTCACTTTTAACCATACTTTGACATATCCCAAACAGACGCTTCTCATTTCAGAGTAACACATGTGCGTTTCTCACAAAAGCATTTCATGAAATTCTTTGGCTTTCAAAGAACGTGATTATCTTTCAAAGTAAAGCTTCTACAGAGAAAAGGAACACTGTTCTCACTTTTAACCATACTTTGACATATCCCAAACAGACGCTTCTCATTTCAGAGTAACACATGTGCATTTCTCACAAAAGCATTTCTTGAAATTCATTGACTTTCAAATGATCGTGATTATCTTTCAAAGTAAAGCTTCTACAGAGAAAAGGAACACTGTTCTCACTTTTAACCATACTTTGACATATCCCAAACAGACGCTACTCATTTCAGAGTAACACATGTGCGTTTCTCACAAAAGCATTTCATGAAATTCTTTTGCTTTCAAAGAACGTGATTATCTTTCAAAGTAAAGCTTCTACAGAGAAAAGGAACACTGTTCTCACTTTTAACCATACTTTGCCATATCCCAAACAGACGCTTCTCATTTCAGAGTAACACATGTGCATTTCACAAAAGCATTTCATGAAATTCTTTTTGCTTTCAAAGAACGTGATTATCTTTCAAAGTAAAGCTTCTACAGAGAAAAGGAACACTGTTCTCACTTTTAACCATACTTTGACATATCCCAAACAGACGCTTCTCATTTCAGAGTAACACATGTGCGTTTCTCACAAAAGCATTTCATGAAATTCTTTTGCTTTCAAAGAACGTGATTATCTTTCAAAGTAAAGCTTCTACAGAGAAAAGGAACACTGTTCTCACTTTTAACCATACTTTGACATATCCCAAACAGACGCTTCTCATTTCAGAGTAACACATGTGCATTTCTCACAAAAGCATTTCATGAAATTCATTGGCTTTCAAAGAACGTGATTATCTTTCAAAGTAAAGCTTTTACAGAGAAAAGGAACACTGTTCTCACTTTTAACCATACTTTGACATATCCCAAACAGACGCTTCTCATTTCAGAGTAACACATGTGCGTTTCTCACAAAAGCATTTCATGAAATTCTTTTGCTTTCAAAGAACGTGATTATCTTTCAAAGTAAAGCTTCTACAGAGAAAAGGAACACTGTTCTCACTTTTAACCATACTTTGACATATCCCAAACAGACGCTTCTCATTTCAGAGTAACAGATGTGCGTTTCTCACAAAAGCATTTCATGAAATTCTTTGCTTTCAAAAGAACGTGATTATCTTTCAAAGTAAAGTTTTTACAGAGAAAAGGAACACTGTTCTCACTTTTAACCATACTTTGACATATCCCAAACAGACGCTTCTCATTTCAGAGTAACACATGTGCGTTTCTCACAAAAGCATTTCATGAAATTCATTACTTTCAAAGAACGTGATTATCTTTCAAAGTAAAGCTTCTACAGAGAAAAGGAACACTGTTCTCACTTTTAACCATACTTTGACATATCCCAAACAGACGCTTCTCATTTCAGAGTAACACATGTGCGTTTCTCACAAAAGCATTTCATGAAATTCATTTACTTTCAAAGAACGTGATTATCTTTCAAAGTAAAGCTTCTACAGAGAAAAGGAACACTGTTCTCACTTTTAACCATACTTTGACATATCCCAAACAGACGCTTCTCATTTCAGAGTGACACATGTGCATTTCTCACAAAAGCATTTCATGAAATTCATTGACTTTCAAATGAACGTGATTATCTTTCAAAGTAAAGCTTCTACAGAGAAAAGGAACACTGTTCTCACTTTTAACCATACTTTGACATATCCCAAACAGACGCTACTCATTTCAGAGTAACACATGTGTGTTTCTCACAAAAGCATTTCATGAAATTCTTTGGCTTTCAAAAGAACGTGATTATCTTTCAAAGTAAAGCTTCTACAGAGAAAAGGAACACTGTTCTCACTTTTAACCATACTTTGACATATCCCAAACAGACGGTTCTCATTTCAGAGTAAGACATGTGCATTTCTCACAAAAGCATTTCTTGAAATTCATTCACTTTCAAAGATCGTGATTATCTTTCAAAGTAAAGCTTCTACAGAGAAAAGGAACACTGTTCTCACTTTTAACCATACTTTGACATATCCCAAACAGACGCTTCTCATTTCAGAGTAACACATGTGCGTTTCTCACAAAAGCATTTCATGAAATTCTTTTGGCTTTCAAAGAACGTGATTATCTTTCAAAGTAAAGCTTCTACAGAGAAAAGGAACACTGTTCTCACTTTTAACCATCCTTTGACGTATCCCAAACAGACGCTTCTCATTTCAGAGTAACACATGTGCGTTTCTCACAAAAGCATTTCATGAAATTCTTTTTGGCTTTCAAAGAACGTGATTATCTTTCAAAGTAAAGCTTCTACAGAGAAAAGGAACACTGTTCTCACTTTTAACCATACTTTGACGTATCCCAAACAGACGCTTCTCATTTCAGAGTAACACATGTGCGTTTCTCACAAAAGCATTTCATGAAATTCTTTTGCTTTCAAAGAACGTGATTATCTTTCAAAGTAAAGCTTCTACAGAGAAAAGGAACACTGTTCTCACTTTTAACCATACTTTGCCATATCCCAAACAGACGCTTCTCATTTCAGAGTAACACATGTGCGTTTCTCACAAAAGCATTTCATGAAATTCATAAACTTTCAAAGAACGTGAATATCTTTCAAAGTAAACCTTCTACAGAGAAAAGGAACACTGTTCTCACTTTTAGCCATACTTTGACATATCCCAAACAGACGCTTCTCATTTCAGAGTAACACATGTGTATTTCTCACAAAAGCATTTCATGAAATTCTTTTGACTTTCAAAGAACGTGATTATCTTTCAAAGTAAAGCTTCTACAGAGAAAAGGAACACTGTTCTCACTTTTAAACATACTTTGACATATCCCAAACAGACGGTTCTCATTTCAGAGTGAGACATGTGCATTTCTCACAAAAGCATTTCTTGAAATTCATACACTTTCAAAGGACGTGATTATCTTTCAAAGTAAAGCTTCTACAGAGAAAAGGAACACTGTTCTCACTTTTAACCATACTTTGACGTATCCCAAACAGACGCTTCTCATTTCAGAGTAACAGATGTGCGTTTCTCACAAAAGCATTTCATGAAATTATTTTGCTTTCAAAGAACGTGATTATCTTTCAAAGTAAAGCTTCTACAGAGAAAAGGAACACTGTTCTCACTTTTAACCATACCTTGCCATATCCCAAACAGACGCTTCTCATTTCAGAGAGACACATGTGCGTTTCTCACAAAAGCATTTCATGAAATTCTTTGGCTTTCAAAGGAACGTGATTATCTTTCAAAGTAAAGCTTCTACAGAGAAAAGGAACACTGTTCTCACTTTTAACCATCCTTTGACGTATCCCAAACAGACGCTTCTCATGTCAGAGTAACACATGTGCATTTCTCACAAAAGCATTTCATGAAATTCTTTTGACTTTCAAAGAACGTGATTATCTTTCAAAGTAAAGCTTCTACAGAGAAAAGGAACACTGTTCTCACATTTAACCATACTTTGACATATTGCAAACAGACGCTTTTCATTTCAGAGTAAGACATGTGCATTTCTCACAAAAGCATTTCTTGAAATTCATAAACTTTCAAAGAACGTGATTATCTTTCAAAGGAAAGCTTCTAACAGAGAAAAGGAACACTGTTCTCACTTTTAACCATACTTTGACGTATCCCAAACAGAGGCTTCTCATTTCAGAGTAACACATGTGCATTTCTCACAAAAGCATTTCATGAAATTCTTTTGCTTTCAAAGAACGTGATTATCTTTCAAAGTAAAGCTTCTACAGAGAAAAGGAACACTGTTCTCACTTTTAACCATACTTTGACAAATCCCAAACAGACGCTACTCATTTCAGAGTAACACATGTGTGTTTCTCACAAAAGCATTTCATGAAATTCTTTTGCTTAAAAAGAACGTGATTATCTTTCAAAGTAAAGTTTTTACATAGAAATGGAACACTGTTCTCACTTTTAACCATTCTTTGACCTATCCCAAACAGATGCTTCTCATTTCAGAGTAACACATGTGCATTTCTCACAAAAGCATTTCATGAAATTCTTTTGCTTTCAAAGAACGTGATTATCTTTCAAAGTAAAGCTTCTACAGAGAAAGGGAACACTGTTCTCACTTTTAACCATCCTTTGAAGTATCACAAACAGACGCTTCTCATTTCAGAGTAAAACATGTGCGTTTCTCACAAAAAGCATATCATGAAATTATTTTGCTTTCAAAGAACGAGATTATCTTTCAAAATAAAGCTTCTACAGAGAAAAGGAACACTCTTCTCACTTTTAACCATACTTTGACATATCCTAAACAGAAGCTTCTCACTTCAGAGTAACACATGTGCATTTTTCACAAAAGCATTTCTTGAAATTCATACACTTTCAAATAACGTGATTATCTTTCAAAGTAAAGCTTCTACAGAGAAAAGGAACACTGTTCTCACTTTTAACCATACTTTGACATATCCCAAACAGATGCTACTCATTTCAGAGTAACACATATGTGTTTCTCACAAAAGCATTTCATGAAATTCTTTTGCTTAAAAAGAACGTGATTATCTTTCAAAGCAAACCTTCTACAGATAAAAGTATCACTGTTCTCACTTTTAACAATACTTTGACATATCCTAAACAGACGGTTCTCATTTCAGAGTCAGACATGTGCATTTCTCACAAAAGCATTTCTTGAAATTCATACACTTTCAAAGAATGTGATTATCTTTCAAAGTAAGGATTCTACAGAGAAAAGGAACACTGTTCTCACTTTTAACCATACTTTGACATATCCCAAACAGACGCTACTCATTTCAGAGTAAAACATGTGCGTTTCTCACAAAAGCATTTCATGAAATTCTTTTGCTTTCAAAGAACGTGATTATCTTTCAAAGTAAACATTTTACAGAGAAAAGGAACACTGTTCTCACTTTTAACCATACTTTGACGTATCCCAAACAGACGCTTCTCATTTCAGAGTAACAGATGTGCGTTTCTCACAAAAGCATTTCATGAAATTATTTTGCTTTCAAAGAACGTGATTATCTTTCAAATTAAAGCTTTTACAGAGAAAAGGAACACTGTTCTCACTTTTAACCATACCTTGCCATATCCCAAACAGACGCTTCTCATTTCAGAGAGACACATGTGCGTTTCTCACATAAGCATTTCATGAAATACTTTTGCTTTCAAAGAACGTGATTATCTTTCAAAGTAAACCTTTTACAGAGAAAAGGAACACTGTTCTCACTTTTAACCATACTTTGACGTATCCCAAACAGACGCTTCTCATTTCAGAGTAACAGATGTGCGTTTCTCACAAAAGCATTTCATGAAATTCTTTTGCTTTCAAAGAACGTGATTATCTTTCAAAGTAAAGTTTTTACAGAGAAAAGGAACACTGCTCTCACTTTTAACCATACCTTGCCATATCCCAAACAGACGCTTCTCATTTCAGAGAGACACATGTGCGTTTCTCACATAAGCATTTCATGAAATTCATAAACTTTCAAAGAACGTGAATATCATTCAAAGTAAACCTTCTACAGAGAAAAGGAACACTGTTCTCACTTTTAGCCCTACTTTGACATATCCCAAACAGACGCTTCTCATTTCAGAGTAACACATGTGTATTTCTCACAAAAGAATTTCATGAAATTCTTTTGCTTTCAAAGAACGTGATTATCTTTCAAAGTAAAGATTCTACAGAGAAAAGGAACACTGTTTTCACATTTAACCATACTTTGACGTATCCCAAACAGACGGTTCTCATTTCAGAGTGAGACATGTGCATTTCTCACAAAAGCATTTCTTGAAATTCATACACTTTCAAAGAACGTGATTATCTTTCAAAGTAAAGCTTCTACAGAGAAAAGGAACACTGTTCTCACTTTTAACCATACTTTGACAAATCCCAAAGAGACGCTACTCATTTCAGAGTAACAGATGTGTGTTTCTCACAAAAGCATTTCATGAAATTCATTTGCTTAAAAAGAACGTGATTATCTTTCAAAGTAAACCTTCTACAGTGAAAAGGAACACTGTTCTCACTTTTAACCATACTTTGACATATCCCAAACAGACGCTTCTCTTTTCAGAGTAACACATGTGCCTTTCTCACAAAAGCATTTCATGAAATTCATACACTTTCAAAGAACGTGATTATCTTTCAAAGGAAAGCTTTTACAGAGAAAAGGAACACTGTTCTCACTTTTAACCATACTTTGACATATCCTAAACAGACGCTTCTCATTTCAGAGTAACACATGTGCGTTTCTCACAAAAGCATTTCATGAAATTCTTTTGCTTTCAAAGAACGTGATTATCTTTCAAAGTAAAGCTTCTACAGAGAAAAGGAACACTGTTCTCACTTTTAACCATCCTTTGACGTATCACAAACAGATGCTTCTCATTTCAGAGTAACACATGTGCGTTTCTCACAAAAGCATTTCATGAAATTCTTTTGCTTTCAAAGAACGTGATTATCTTTCAAAGTAAACATTTTACAGAGAAAAGGAACACTGTTCTCTCTTTTAACCATACTTTGACGTATCCCAAACAGACGCTTCTCATTTCAGAGTAACAGATGTGCGTTTCTCACAAAAGCATTTCATGAAATTCTTTTGCTTTCAAAGAACGTGATTATCTTTCAAAGTAAAGTTTTTACAGAGAAAAGGAACACTGCTCTCACTTTTAACCATACCTTGCCATATCCCAAACAGACGCTTCTCATTTCAGAGTGACACATGTGCGTTTCTCACAAAAGCATTTCATGAAATTCATACACTTTCAAAGAACGTGATTATCTTTCAAAGTAAACCTTCTACAGAGAAAAGGAACACTGTTCTCACTTTTAGCCATACTTTGACATATCCCAAACAGACGCTTCTCATTTCAGAGTAACACATGTGTATTTCTCACAAAAGCATTTCATGAAATTCTTTTGCTTTCAAAGAACGTGATTATCTTTCAAAGGTAAAGCTTTTACAGAGAAAAGGAACACTGTTCTCACTTTTAAACATACTTTGACATATCCCAAACAGACGCTTCTCATTTCAGAGTGAGACATGTGCATTTCTCACAAAAGCATTTCTTGAAATTCTTACACTTTCAAAGAACGTGATTATCTTTCAAAGTAAAGCTTCTACAGAGAAAAGGAACACTGTTCTCACTTTTAACCATCCTTTGACGTATCCCAAACAGACGCTTCTCATTTCAGAGTAACAGATGTGCGTTTCTCACAAAAGCATTTCATGAAATTCTTTTGCTTTCAAAGAACGTGATTATCTTTCAAAGTAAACCTTTTACAGAGAAAAGGAACACTGTTCTCACTTTTAACCATACCTTGCCATATCCCAAACAGACGCTTCTCATTTCAGAGAGACACATGTGCGTTTCTCACATAAGCATTTCATGAAATACTTTTGCTTTCAAAGAACGTGATTATCTTTCAAATTAAACCTTTTACAGAGAAAAGGAACACTGTTCTCACTTTTAACCATACTTTGACGTATCCCAAACAGACGCTTCTCATTTCAGAGTAACAGATGTGCGTTTCTCACAAAAGCATTTCATGAAATTCTTTTGCTTTCAAAGAACGTGATTATCTTTCAAAGTAAAGTTTTTACAGAGAAAAGGAACACTGCTCTCACTTTTAACCATACCTTGCCATATCCCAAACAGACGCTTCTCATTTCAGAGAGACACATGTGCGTTTCTCACATAAGCATTTCATGAAATTCATAAACTTTCAAAGAACGTGAATATCATTCAAAGTAAACCTTCTACAGAGAAAAGGAACACTGTTCTCACTTTTAGCCATACTTTGACATATCCCAAACAGACGCTTCTCATTTCAGAGTAACACATGTGTATTTCTCACAAAAGAATTTCATGAAATTCTTTTGCTTTCAAAGAACGTGATTATCTTTCAAAGTAAAGCTTCTACAGAGAAAAGGAACACTGTTTTCACATTTAACCATACTTTGACGTATCCCAAACAGACGGTTCTCATTTCAGAGTGAGACATGTGCATTTCTCACAAAAGCATTTCTTGAAATTCATACACTTTCAAAGAACGTGATTATCTTTCAAAGTAAAGCTTCTACAGAGAAAAGGAACACTGTTCTCACTTTTAACCATACTTTGACAAATCCCAAAGAGACGCTACTCATTTCAGAGTAACAGATGTGTGTTTCTCACAAAAGCATTTCATGAAATTCATTTGCTTAAAAAGAACGTGATTATCTTTCAAAGTAAACCTTCTACAGTGAAAAGGAACACTGTTCTCACTTTTAACCATACTTTGACATATCCCAAACAGACGCTTCTCATTTCAGAGTAACACATGTGCGTTTCTCACAAAAGCATTTCATGAAATTCATACACTTTCAAAGAACGTGATTATCTTTCAAAGTAAAGCTTTTACAGAGAAAAGGAACACTGTTCTCACTTTTAACCATACTTTGACATATCCTAAACAGACGCTTCTCATTTCAGAGTAACACATGTGCGTTTCTCACAAAAGCATTTCATGAAATTCTTTTGCTTTCAAAGAACGTGATTATCTTTCAAAGTAAAGCTTCTACAGAGAAAAGGAACACTGTTCTCACTTTTAACCATCCTTTGACGTATCACAAACAGACGCTTCTCATTTCAGAGTAACACATGTGCGTTTCTCACAAAAGCATTTCATGAAATTCTTTTGCTTTCAAAGAACGTGATTACCTTTCAAAGTAAACCTTTTACAGAGAAAAGGAACACTGTTCTCACTTTTAACCATACTTTGACGTATCCCAAACAGACGCTTCTCATTTCAGAGTAACAGATGTGCATTTCTCACAAAAGCATTTCATGAAATTCTTTTGCTTTCAAAGAACGTGATTATCTTTCAAAGTAAAGTTTTTACAGAGAAAAGGAACACTGCTCTCACTTTTAACCATACCTTGCCATATCCCAAACAGACGCTTCTCATTTCAGAGAGACACATGTGCGTTTCTCACATAAGCATTTCATGAAATTCATAAACTTTCAAAGAACGTGAATATCATACAAAGTAAACCTTCTACAGAGAAAAGGAACACTGTTCTCACTTTTAGCCATACTTTGACATATCCCAAACAGACGCTTCTCATTTCAGAGTAACACATGTGTATTTCTCACAAAAGAATTTCATGAAATTCTTTTGCTTTCAAAGAACGTGATTATCTTTCAAAGTAAAGCTTCTACAGAGAAAAGGAACACTGTTTTCACATTTAAACATACTTTGACGTATCCCAAACAGACGGTTCTCATTTCAGAGTGAGACATGTGCATTTCTCACAAAAGCATTTCTTGAAATTCATACACTTTCAAAGAACGTGATTATCTTTCAAAGTAAAGCTTCTACAGAGAAAAGGAACACTGTTCTCACTTTTAACCATACTTTGACAAATCCCAAACAGACGCTACTCATTTCAGAGTAACAGATGTGTGTTTCTCACAAAAGCATTTCATGAAATTCATTTGCTTAAAAAGAACGTGATTATCTTTCAAAGTAAACCTTCTACAGTGAAAAGGAACACTGTTCTCACTTTTAACCATACTTTGACATATCCCAAACAGATGCTTCTCTTTTCAGAGTAACACATGTGCGTTTCTCACAAAAGCATTTCATGAAATTCATACACTTTCAAAGAACGTGATTATCTTTCAAAGGAAAGCTTTTACAGAGAAAAGGAACACTGTTCTCACTTTTAACCATACTTTGACATATCCTAAACAGACGCTTCTCATTTCAGAGTAACACATGTGCGTTTCTCACAAAAGCATTTCATGAAATTCTTTTGCTTTCAAAGAACGTGATTATCTTTCAAAGTAAAGCTTCTACAGAGAAAAGGAACACTGTTCTCACTTTTAACCATCCTTTGACGTATCAAAACAGATGCTTCTCATATCAGAGTAACACATGTGCGTTTCTAATAAAAGCATTTCATGAAATTCTTTTGCTTTCAAAGAACGTGATTATCTTTCAAAGTAAACATTTTACAGAGAAAAGGAACACTGTTCTCTCTTTTAACCATACTTTGACGTATCACAAACAGACGCTTCTCATTTCAGAGTAACAGATGTCGTTTCTCACAAAAGCATTTCATGAAATTATTTTGCTTTCAAAGAACGTGATTATCTTTCAAAGTAAAGTTTTTACAGAGAAAAGGAACACTGCTCTCACTTTTAACCATACCTTGCCATATCCCAAACAGACGCTTCTCATTTCAGAGTGACACATGTGCGTTTCTCACAAAAGCATTTCATGAAATTCATACACTTTCAAAGAACGTGAATATCTTTCAAAGTAAACCTTCTACAGAGAAATGGAACACTGTTCTCACTTTTAACCATACTTTGACATATCCCAAACAGACGCTTCTCATTTCAGAGTAACAGATGTGCGTTTTCTCACAAAAGCATTTCATGAAATTCTTTTGCTTTCAAAGAACGTGAGTATCTTTCAAAGGAAAGCTTTTACAGAGAAAAGGAACACTGTTCTCACTTTTAACCATACTTTGACATATCCTAAACAGACGCTTCTCATTTCAGAGTAACACATGTGCGTTTCTCACAAAAGCATTTCATGAAATTCTTTTGCTTTCAAAGAACGTGATTATCTTTCAAAGTAAAGCTTCTACAGAGAAAAGGAACACTGTTCTCACTTTTAACCATCCTTTGACGTATCACAAACAGACGCTTCTCATTTCAGAGTAACACATGTGCGTTTCTCACAAAAGCATTTCATGAAATTCTTTTGCTTTCAAAGAACGTGATTATCTTTCAAATTAAACCTTTTACAGAGAAAAGGAACACTGTTCTCACTTTTAACCATACTTTGACGTATCCCAAACAGACGCTTCTCATTTCAGAGTAACAGATGTGCGTTTCTCACAAAAGCATTTCATGAAATTCTTTTGCTTTCAAAGAACGTGATTATCTTTCAAAGTAAAGTTTTTACAGAGAAAAGGAACACTGCTCTCACTTTTAACCATACCTTGCCATATCCCAAACAGACGCTTCTCATTTCAGAGAGACACATGTGCGTTTCTCACATAAGCATTTCATGAAATTCATAAACTTTCAAAGAACGTGAATATCATTCAAATTAAACCTTCTACAGAGAAAAGGAACACTGTTCTCACTTTTAGCCATACTTTGACATATCCCAAACAGACGCTTCTCATTTCAGAGTAACACATGTGTATTTCTCACAAAAGAATTTCATGAAATTCTTTTGCTTTCAAAGAACGTGATTATCTTTCAAAGTAAAGCTTCTACAGAGAAAAGGAACACTGTTCTCACTTTTAACCATACTTTGACAAATCCCAAACAGACGCTACTCATTTCAGAATAACAGATGTGTGTTTCTCACAAAAGCATTTCATGAAATTCATTTGCTTAAAAAGAACGTGATTATCTTTCAAAGTAAACCTTCTACAGTGAAAAGGAACACTGTTCTCACTTTTAACCATACTTTGACATATCTCAAACAGACTCTTCTCTTTTCAGAGTAACACATGTGCGTTTCTCACAAAAGCATTTCATGAAATTCATACACTTTCAAAGAACGTGATTATCTTTCAAAGGAAAGCTTTTACAGAGAAAAGGAACACTGTTCTCACTTTTAACCATACTTTGACATATCCTAAACAGACGCTTCTCATTTCAGAGTGACACATGTGCGTTTCTCACAAAAGCATTTCATGAAATTCTTTTGCTTTCAAAGAACGTGATTATCTTTCAAAGTAAAGCTTCTACAGAGAAAAGGAACACTGTTCTCACTTTTAACCATCCTTTGACGTATCAAAAACAGATGCTTCTCATATCAGAGTAACACATGTGCGTTTCTCATAAAAGCATTTCATGAAATTCTTTTGCTTTCAAAGAACGTGATTATCTTTCAAAGTAAACATTTTACAGAGAAGAGGAACACTGTTCTCTCTTTTAACCATACTTTGACGTATCCCAAACAGACGCTTCTCATTTCAGAGTAACAGATGTCGTTTCTCACAAAAGCATTTCATGAAATTATTTTGCTTTCAAAGAACGTGATTATCTTTCAAAGTAAAGTTTTTACAGAGAAAAGGAACACTGCTCTCACTTTTAACCATACCTGGCCATATCCCAAACAGACGCTTCTCATTTCAGAGTGACACATGTGCGTTTCTCACAAAAGCATTTCATGAAATTCATACACTTTCAAAGAACGTGATTATCTTTCAAAGTAAACCTTTTACAGAGAAAAGGAACACTGTTCTCACTTTTAACCATACTTTGACGTATTCCAAACAGACGCTTCTCATTTCAGAGTAACACATGTGCATTTCTCAAATAAGCATTTCATGAAATTCTTTTGCTTTCAAAGAACGTGATTATCTTTCAAAGTAAAGCTTCTACAGAGAAAAGGAACACTGTTCTCACATTTAACCATACATTGACAAATCCCAAACAGACGCTACTCATTTCAAAGTAACAGATGTGTGTTTCTCACAAAAGCATTTCATGAAATTCATTTGCTTAAAAAGAACGTGATTATCTTTCAAAATAAACCTTCTACAGTGAAAAGGAACACTGTTCTCACTTTTAACCATACTTTGACATATCCCAAACAGACGCTTCTCATTTCAGAGTGACACATGTGCGTTTCTCACAAAAGCATTTCATGAAATTCATACACTTTCAAAGAACGTGAATATCTTTCAAAGTAAACCTTCTACAGAGAAAAGGAACACTGTTCTCACTTTTAACCATACTTTGACGTATCCCAAACAGACGCTTCTCATTTCAGAGTAACACATGTGCATTTCTCACAAAAGCATTTCATGAAATTCTTTTGCTTTCAAAGAACATGATTATCTTTCAAAGTAAAGCTTCTACAGAGAAATGGAACACTGTTCTCACTTTTAACCATCCTTTGACGTATCACAAACAGACGCTTCTCATTTCAGAGTAACACATGTGCGTTTCTCACAAAAGCATTTCATGAAATTCCTTTGCTTTCATAGAACGTGATTATCTTTCAAAGTAAAGCTTCTACAGAGAAAAGGAACACTGTTCTCACTTTTAACCATACTTTGACATATCCCAAACAGACGCTACTCATTTCAGAGTAAAACATGTGCGTTTCTCACAAAAGCATTTCATGAAATTCATACACATTCAAAGAACGTGATTATCTTTCAAAGTAAAGCTTCTACCGAGAAAAGGAACACTGCTCTTACTTTTAACCATACCTTGCCATATCCCAAACAGACGCTTCTCATTTCAGAGTGACACATGTGTGTCTCTCACAAAAGCATTTCATGAAATTCATGCACTTTCAAAGAACGTGATTATCTTTCAAAGTAAACCTTTTACAGAGAAAAGGAACACTGCTCTCACATTTAACCATACTTTGACATATCCCAAACAGACGGTTCTCATTTCAGGGTGAGACATGTTCATTTCTCACAAAAGCATTTCTTGAAATTCATACACTTTCAAAGAACGTGATTATCTTTCAAAGTAAAGCTTCTACAGAGAAAAGGAACACTGTTCTCACTTTTAACCATACTTTGACAAATCTCAAACAGACGCTTCTCATTTCAGAGTAACAGATGTGCGTTTCTCACAAAAGCAATTCATGACATTCTTTTGCTTTCAAAGAACGCGATTATCTTTCAAAGTAAACATTCTACAGAGAAAAGGAACACTGTTCTCATTTTTAACCATACTTTGACATATCCCAAACAGACGCTACTCATTTCAGAGTAACACATGTGTGTTGAAATAGGGGCGGCGGGGCTGCGTCCCCAACACCCCAGCCGCCCACCCGGTTAGCTTTATCCGAAATAATTACACACAAACTGTATTCTTTTATGCACTGCTTGGCCCATTAGCTTCAACCTCTTAACCCATTTCTAATCATGAGAGTAAGCACCCCAAGGTGCGCTTACCAGGAAGATTCTAGCCTACGTGTCCATCTTGGTTCTCAGCTTCATGCCTCTGCCTCCGAGAGCAGAGCTATAGTGAGGGGAGCGTGGCATCTCTGTCTGAGGCGTCTGGCGCTGAGCGGAGCTGCATGCTTTCTGACCTCACTTCCTCTTCCTCTCAGCATTTTCTTCTGTTTTCTCCACCCACCTATGTTCTAACCAATGGGGCCAAGCGGTTTATTTATTGCTTAGCCAATGAAATCAACAGATTGATATATGACACTCCCACATCACTTCCCCTTTTTCTGTTTAAACAAAAAGGAAAGGCTTTAACTGTAACATAGCAAATACAATATTACCTAAGCAAATAAAAGGTGAACAATTTTCAAAACTCTAGAAATGACAGAGACATCTCCCTGCCTGGACAGTCACCCAAAATTCTTCTGTACCGTTGGGGCATCCATCTTCGACCTACAGGCCCATAGTTTTCAGCAGACATTCCACAAAGCAGGAAATTTCAAAGGCAGTCACTATCTGCTTGTCCTGAAGAATGTCTTGCAGACTCTTTCATGAATCAGGAACTCCGAAAGATCATCTCACCTTTAGGCAAGTTCATCAGTCCTCTCTCTGTGGGTTCTCTGTGTCCAGTTTATGCAATAGTGCAGGCAAGAGCAGTTTCTTGCCCAAATGGCTATCAAACTTCATAAGAATCCTCTTCGATGCCCATCTTCCTCTTGAAGTTGATTGGTGCTGCCAGGAGCAGAGTGTCTCATTGTCATGAAAAGCCCTAAGTTATTAAAACATTTAAAATGCCATATTCTATAATCTTTGAAAAATATGAAGAATGCCTATCTAAAATATATCCATGCACATCTAGAAAATCTTAACTAACATGACTACAAGCTTGACTATTATGATTATCTATTAACAATCTATATACATTACATTTTTAAATGAACTACACAATCACAATACCTTAATCAAGATCAGAAATACAGATACATATAACAAAATTGACCTTAAATTTAAATCGCTAAAGCAAAATCCATATCAATGTAAATTATTCATACCTATATCATTTCCCCCTTTAAATGTAAAAGAACATTTATAAACCATATTTGGGAACATGGGCGCAGTTTTTTCTCTCCAAACTGCTTCCTGCTGCATGGGGGCGTCGTTAATTAGGTCTTTCATGGTATAACCTGTGTGCTAGTTTCATCTCAGTTGGCAGTTGACCGAAGCAATTTTCTGAAGATGTTCACAGCAACCCTTCAGGAGGGCGTGGTCCATCATACCATATTCGGATAGAAGAAATGAACAGGGTCTCATCCTCTGTGAAAACAAAACAAGAAACTCCTTTCCAAAGTATCATGTCCTTAGATCCAAATTGCAAAGTCAAGGCATTTCCAAAATATCTATGTTGAATTAGTTCAGCAGCATTTATAAACAAATATCTTTTAGTAGCTTTTGCTCCTTCCTCAGCATTCAAACAATTCAAAGAGAGCATAATAGCATACAGTATCAAGATTCTCTGTGTATTTTCCATCTTTGTACGCTTTCTTTTATCCTCTATTTCATTTATTTTTACTTTTATTTTATATTCTCTGTATCTCTGTCCTGGAATAACTCTGTAGACCAGGCTGTCTTTGAACTCTCAGAGATCCGCCTGTCTCTGCCTCCCAGGCATTGGGATTAAAGGTGTTCCCTACAACACCTTAAACTCACAGAGATCTGTTTGTCTCTGCCTTCTAGGCACTGGGATTAAAGGCGTGTTCTACCACACCTTGAAGTCACAGAGGTCAATCTCCCTCTGCCTCCCAAGTGTTGGGATTAAAGGTGTGTACTACCACACCCAACTACTTTCTTTCTTCCTTTTTTATTTTTAAGAACTTTAAACTTTTAGCTTCATATATTTTTAACACACTGTAAACCATTTAGAAATTTTATTTGTCTTTGAATCTCTCTTTACTGTATATCTCTCTTTTTCTGACCACAGGAGCCTTTAAATTACAGAGCAATATGGGTAGGATTAAAGCCGTGGTTTTGCCAGCTAGATCCAGTCCATTCCTTAGCTTTCCAGCCTCATGGCTGAGGTACCAGCCAGAGCCGCCTTCAGTGCCACAACTCTACAGTGTTTCAAGGTCCCTGCCAGCTTCCGCAGCCTGGGCTTGTAAACCGCACGACCCGCCCGCGTAAAGAGAGTCAGAGTTTGCCCAGGCAGGACAGCCCAGAAAGCCAGCATTTTTAAACAGTGCAGCTTTTTTCCTGCTACAACTGAAAACCGAAAAGCATGCGTTCAGCTTTTCGTCAACACCTTTTAAGTGTTTCGTGGCAGGACCTCTTAATGAGCTACAAGGCTTTGCAGCTAAAGCTGAGTCAGGAAGCCTTTCTTAGCTGAGAGCGCTTGATTGCCTCTAGCAACCAGAGCAGACCCGAGAAACTGATGCTACCAAGAAAACATGCTTTACTCTTTCCCAAGCTTTTTGTGGATTTAGTTATCCCCACGTTGGGCAGCCTTCTGTTGAAATAGGGGCGGCGGGGCTGCGTCCCCAACACCCCAGCCGCCCACCTGGTTAGCTTTATCCGAAATAATTACACTCAAACTGTATTCTTTTATGTACTGCTTGGCCCATTAGCTTCAACCTCTTAACCCATTTCTAATCATGAGAGTAAGCACCCCAGGTGCGCTTACCAGGAAGATTCTAGCCTACGTGTCCATCTTGGTTCTCAGCTTCATGCCTCTGCCTCCGAGAGCAGAGCTATAGTGAGGGGAGCGTGGCATCTCTGTCTGAGGCGTCTGGCGCTGAGCGGAGCTGCATGCTTTCTGACCTCACTTCCTCTTCCTCTCAGCATTTTCTTCTGTTTTCTCCACCCACCTATGTTCTAACCAATGGGGCCAAGCAGTTTATTTATTGCTTAGCCAATGAAATCAACAGATTGATATATGACACTCCCACATCACATGTGCGTTTCTCACAAAAGCATTTCATGAAATTCTTTTGCTTTCAAAGAACGTGATTATCTTTCAAAGTAAAGCTTCTACAGAGAAAAGGAACACTGTTCTCACTTTTAACCATACTTTAACATATCCCAAACAGACGCTTCTCATTTCAGAGTAACACATGTGCATTTCTCACAAAAGCATTTCATGAAATTCATACACTTTCAAAGAACGTGATTATCTTTCAAAGTAAAGCTTTTACAGAGAAAAGGAACACTGCTCTCACTTTTAACCATACTTTGACATATCCCAAACAGACGCTACTCATTCCAGAGTAACACATGTGCATTTCTCACAAAAGCATTTCATGAAATTCTTTTGCTTTCAAAGAACGTGATTATCTTTCAAAGTAAAGCTTTTACAGAGAAAAAGAACACTGTTTTCACTTTTAACCATACTTTGCCATATCCCAAACAGACGCTTCTCATTTCAGAGTAACAGATGTGCGTTTCTCACAAAAGCATTTCATGAAATTCTTTTGCTTTCAAAGAACGTGATTATCTTTCAAAGTAAACCTTTTACAGAGAAAAGGAACACTGTTCTCACTTTTAACCATCCTTTGACGTATCCCAAACAGACGCTACTCATTTCAGAGTAACAGATGTGCGTTTCTCACAAAAGCATTTCATGAAATTATTTTGCTTTCAAAGAACGTGATTATCTTTCAAAGTGAAGCTTCTACAGAGAAAAGGAACACTGTTCTCACTTTTAACCATACTTTGACATATCCCAAACAGACGCTTCTCATTTCAGAGTAACAGATGTGCGTTTCTCACAAAAGCAATTCATGACATTCTTTTGCTTTCAAAGAACGCGATTATCTTTCAAAGTAAACATTCTACAGAGAAAAGGAACACTGTTCTCATTTTTAACCATACTTTGACATATCCCAAACAGACGCTACTCATTTCAGAGTAACACATGTGCGTTTCTCACAAAAGCATTTCATGAAATTCATACACTTTCAAAGAACGTGATTATCTTTCAAAGTAAAGCTTTTACAGAGAAAAGGAACACTGTTCTCACTTTTAACCATACTTTGATCTATCCCAAACAGACGCTTCTCATTTCAGAGTAACACATGTGCATTTCTCACAAAAGCATTTCATGAAATTCTTTTGCTTTCAAAGAACGTGATTATCTTTCAAAGTAAAGCTTCTACAGAGAAAAGGAACACTGTTCTCACTTTTAACCATCCTTTGATGTATCACAAACAGACGCTTCTCATTTCAGAGTAACACATGTGCGTTTCTCACAAAAGCATTTCATGAAATTCTTTTGCTTTCAAAGAACGTGATTATCTTTCAAAGTAAAGCTTCTACAGAGAAAAGGAACACTGTTCTCACATTTAACCATACTTTAACATATCCCAAACAGACGGTACTCATTTCAGAGTGAGACATGTGCATTTCTCACAAAAGCATTTCTTGAAATTCATACACATTCAAAGAACGTGATTATCTAACAAAATAAAGCTTCTACAGAGAAAAGGAACACTGTTCTCACTTTTAACCATACTTTGACGTATCCCAAACAGACGCTTCTCATTTCAGAGTAACACATGTGCATTTCTCACAAAAGCATTTCATGAAATTCTTTTGCTTTCAAAGAACGTGATTATCTTTCAAAGTAAAGTTTTTACAGAGAAAAGGAACACTGCTCTCACTTTTAACCATACCTTTGCCATATCCCAAACAGACGCTTCTCATTTCAGAGAGACACATGTGCGTTTCTCACAAAAGCATTTCATGAAATTCTTAAACTTTCAAAGAACGTGAATATCTTTCAAAGTAAACCTTCTACAGAGAAAAGGAACACTGTTCTCACTTTTAGCCATACTTTGACATATCCCAAACAGACGCTTCTCATTTCAGAGTAACACATGTGTATTTCTCACAAAAGAATTTCATGAAATTCTTTTGCTTTCAAAGAACGAGATTATCTTTCAAAGTAAAGCTTCTACAGAGAAAAGGAACACTGTTCTCACTTTTAACCATACTTTGACAAATCCCAAACAGACGCTACTCATTTCAGAGTAACAGATGTGTGTTTCTCACAAAAGCATTTCATGAAATTCATTTGCTTAAAAAGAACGTGATTATCTTTCAAAGTAAACCTTCTACAGTGAAAAGGAACACTGTTCTCACTTTTAACCATACTTTGACATATCCCAAACAGACGCTTCTCTTTTCAGAGTAACACATGTGCGTTTCTCACAAAAGCATTTCATGAAATTCATACACTTTCAAAGAACGTGATTATCTTTCAAAGGAAAGCTTTTACAGAGAAAAGGAACACTGTTCTCACTTTTAACCATACTTTGACATATCCTAAACAGACGCTTCTCATTTCAGAGTGACACATGTGCGTTTCTCACAAAAGCATTTCATGAAATTCTTTTGCTTTCAAAGAACGTGATTATCTTTCAAAGTAAAGCTTCTACAGAGAAAAGGAACACTGTTCTCACTTTTAACCATTTTTTGACGTATCAAAAACAGATGCTTCTCATATCAGAGTAACACATGTGCGTTTCTCATAAAAGCATTTCATGAAATTCTTTTGCTTTCAAAGAACGTGATTATCTTTCAAAGTAAACATTTTACAGAGAAGAGGAACACGGTTCTCTCTTTTAACCATACTTTGACGTATCCCAAACAGACGCTTCTCATTTCAGAGTAACAGATGTCGTTTCTCACAAAAGCATTTCATGAAATTATTTTGCTTTCAAAGAACGTGATTATCTTTCAAAGTAAAGTTTTTACAGAGAAAAGGAACACTGCTCTCACTTTTAACCATACCTTGCCATATCCCAAAGAGACGCTTCTCATTTCAGAGTGACACATGTGCGTTTCTCACAAAAGCATTTCATGAAATTCATACACATTCAAAGAACGTGAATATCTTTCAAATAAACCTTCTACAGAGAAAAGGAACACTGTTCTCACTTTTAACCATACTTTGACATATCCCAAACAGACGCTTCTCATTTCAGAGTAACAGATGTGCGTTTCTCACAAAAGCATTTCATGACATTCTTTTGCTTTCAAAGAACGCATTATCTTTCAAAGTAAACATTCTACAGAGAAAAGGAACACTGTTCTCATTTTTAACCATACTTTGACATATCCCAAACAGACGCTACTCATTTCAGAGTAACACATGTGCGTTTCTCACAAAAGCATTTCATGAAATTCATACACTTTCAAAGAACGTGATTATCTTTCAAAGTAAAGCTTTTACAGAGAAAAGGAACACTGTTCTCACTTTTAACCATACTTTGACGTATTCCAAACAGACGCTTCTCATTTCAGAGTAACACATGTGCATTTCTCACAAAAGCATTTCATGAAATTCTTTTGCTTTCAAAGAACGTGATTATCTTTCAAAGTAAAGCTTCTACAGAGAAAAGGAACACTGTTCTCACTTTTAACCATCCTTTGATGTATCACAAACAGACGCTTCTCATTTCAGAGTAACACATGTGCGTTTCTCACAAAAGCATTTCATGAAATTCTTTTGCTTTCAAAGAACGTGATTATCTTTCAAAGTAAAGCTTCTACAGAGAAAAGGAACACTGTTCTCACATTTAACCATACTTTAACATATCCCAAACAGACGGTACTCATTTCAGAGTGAGACATGTGCATTTCTCACAAAAGCATTTCTTGAAATTCATACACATTCAAAGAACGTGATTATCTAACAAAATAAAGCTTCTACAGAGAAAAGGAACACTGTTCTCACTTTTAACCATACTTTGACGTATCCCAAACAGACGCTTCTCATTTCAGAGTAACACATGTGCATTTCTCACAAAAGCATTTCATGAAATTCTTTTGCTTTCAAAGAACGTGATTATCTTTCAAAGTAAAGTTTTTACAGAGAAAAGGAACACTGCTCTCACTTTTAACCATACCTTGCCATATCCCAAACAGACGCTTCTCATTTCAGAGAGACACATGTGCGTTTCTCACATAAGCATTTCATGAAATTCATAAACTTTCAAAGAACGTGAATATCATTCAAAGTAAACCTTCTACAGAGAAAAGGAACACTGTTCTCACTTTTAGCCATACTTTGACATATCCCAAACAGACGCTTCTCATTTCAGAGTAACACATGTGTATTTCTCACAAAAGAATTTCATGAAATTCTTTTGCTTTCAAAGAACGAGATTATCTTTCAAAGTAAAGCTTCTACAGAGAAAAGGAACACTGTTCTCACTTTTAACCATACTTTGACAAATCCCAAACAGACGCTACTCATTTCAGAATAACAGATGTGTGTTTCTCACAAAAGCATTTCATGAAATTCATTTGCTTAAAAAGAACGTGATTATCTTACAAAGTAAACCTTCTATAGTGAAAAGGAATACTGTTCTCACTTTTAACCATACTTTGACATATCTCAAACAGACTCTTCTCTTTTCAGAGTAACACATGTGCGTTTCTCACAAAAGCATTTCATGAAATTCATACACTTTCAAAGAACGTGATTATCTTTCAAAGGAAAGCTTTTACAGAGAAAAGGAACACTGTTCTCACTTTTAACCATACTTTGACATATCCTAAACAGACGCTTCTCATTTCAGAGTGACACATGTGCGTTTCTCACAAAAGCATTTCATGAAATTCTTTTGCTTTCAAAGAACGTGATTATCTTTCAAAGTAAAGCTTCTACAGAGAAAAGGAACACTGTTCTCACTTTTAACCATTTTTTGACGTATCAAAAACAGATGCTTCTCATATCAGAGTAACACATGTGCGTTTCTCATAAAAGCATTTCATGAAATTCTTTTGCTTTCAAAGAACGTGATTATCTTTCAAAGTAAACATTTTACAGAGAAGAGGAACACTGGTTCTCTCTTTTAACCATACTTTGACGTATCCCAAACAGACTCTTCTCATTTCAGAGTAACAGATGTCGTTTCTCACAAAAGCATTTCATGAAATTATTTTGCTTTCAAAGAACGTGATTATCTTTCAAAGTAAAGTTTTTACAGAGAAAAGGAACACTGCTCTCACTTTTAACCATACCTGGCCATATCCCAAAGAGACGCTTCTCATTTCAGAGTGACACATGTGCGTTTCTCACAAAAGCATTTCATGAAATTCATACACATTCAAAGAACGTGAATATCTTTCAAATAAACCTTCTACAGAGAAAAGGAACACTGTTCTCACTTTTAACCATACTTTGACATATCCCAAACAGACGCTTCTCATTTCAGAGTAACAGATGTGCGTTTCTCACAAAAGCATTTCATGAAATTCTTTTGCCTTCAAAGAACGTGATTATCTTTCAAAGTAAACCTTTTACAGAGAAAAGGAACACTGTTCTCACTTTTAACCATACTTTGACGTATTCCAAACAGACGCTTCTCAATTCAGAGTAACACATGTGCATTTCTCAAATAAGCATTTCATGAAATTCTTTTGCTTTCAAAGAACGTGATTATCTTTCAAAGTAAAGCTTCTACAGAGAAAAGGAACACTGTTCTCACTTTTAACCATCCTTTGACATATCACAAACCGACGCTTCTCATTTCAGAGTAACACATGTGCGTTTCTCACAAAAGCATTTCTTGAAATTCATACACTTTCAAAGAACGTGATTATCTTTCAAAGTAAAGCTTCTACAGAAAAAAGGAACACTGTTCTAACTTTTATCCATACTTTGACATATCCCAAACAGACGCTTCTCATTTCAGAGTAACAGATGTGGGTTTCTCACAAAAGCATTTCATGAAATTATTTTGCTTTCAAAGAACGTGATTATCTTTCAAAGTAAAGCTTCTACAGAGAAAAGGAATACTGTTCTCACTTTTAACCATCCTTTGACGTATCACAAAAAAGCTTCTCATTTCAGAGTAACACATGTGTATTTTTCGCAAAAGCATTTCATGAAATTCTTTTGCTTTCAAAGAACGTGATTATCTTTCAAAGTAAAGCTTCTACAGAGAAAAGGAACACTGTTCTCACATTTAACCATACTTTGATATATCCCAAACAGACGCTTCTCATATCAGAGTGAGACATGTGCATTTCTCACAAAAGCATTTCTTGAAATTCATACACTTTCAAAGAACGTGATTATCTTTCAAAGTAAAGCTTCTACAGAGAAAAGGAACACTGCTCTCACTTTTAAACATACCTTGCCATATCCCAAACAGACACTTCTCATTTCAGAGTGACACATGTGCGTTTCTCACAAAAGCATTTCATGAAATTCTTTTGCTTTCAAAGAACGTGATTATCTTTCAAAGTAAACCTTCTACAGAGAAAAGGAACACTGTTCTCAGTTTTAACCATACTTTGACATATCCCAAACTGACGATTCTCATTTCAAAGTAACAGATGTGCGTTTCTCACAAAAGCAATTCATGAAATTATTTTGCTTTCAAAGAACGTGATTATCTTTCAAAGTAAAGCTTCTACAGAGAAAAGGAACACTGTTCTCACTTTTAACCATACTTTGACGTATCCCAAACAGACGCTTCTCATTTCAGAGTAACACATGTGCGTTTCTCACAAAAGCATTTCATGAACTTCTTTTGCTTTCAAAGAACGTGATTATCTTTCAAAGTAAAGCTTCTACAGAGAAAAGGAACACTGTTCTCACTTTTAACTATACTTTGACATATCCCAAACAGATGCTACTCATTTCAGAGTAACACATGTGTGTTTCTCACAAAAGCATTTCATGAAATTCTTTTGCTTAAAACGAACGTGATTGTCTTTCAAAGTAAAGCTTCTACAGAGAAAAGGAACACTGTTCTCACATTTAACCATACTTTGACATATCCCAAACAGACGCTTGTCATTTCAGAGTGAGACATGTGCATTTCTCAAAAAAGCATTTCATGAAATTCTTTTGCTTTCAAAGAACCTGATTATCTTTCAAAGTAAACCTTCTACAGAGAAAAGGAACACTGTTCTCACTTTTAACCATCATTTGACATAACACAAACAGACGCTTCTCATTTTAGAGTAACACATGTGCGTTTCTCACAAAAGCATTTCATGAAATTCATACACTTTCAAAGAACGTGATTATCTTTCAAAGTAAAGCTTCTACAGAGAAAAGGAACACTGTTCTCACTTTTAACCATACTTTGACGTATCCCAAACAGACGCTTCTCATATCAGAGTAACACATGTGCATTTCTCACAAAAGCATTTTATGAAATTCTTTTGCTTTCAAAGAACGTGATTATCTTTCAAAGTAAAGCTTCTACAGAGAAAAGGAACACTCTTCTCACTTTTAACCATCCTTTGACGTATCACAAACTGACGCTTCTCATTTCAGAGTAACACATGTGCGTTTCTCACAAAAGCATTTCATGAAATTCTTTTGCT
Source organism: Microtus agrestis (assembly GCA_902806775.1). Classification (NCBI taxonomy): domain Eukaryota; kingdom Metazoa; phylum Chordata; class Mammalia; order Rodentia; family Cricetidae; genus Microtus; species Microtus agrestis. The sequence goes on along the minus strand of CADCXT010004527.1, from coordinate 129,964 downwards.
TTCAAAGAACGTGATTATCTTTCAAAGTAAAGCTTCTACAGAGAAAAGGAACACTGTTCTCACTTTTAACCATACTTTGACATATCCCAAACAGACGCTACTCATTTCAGAGTAACACATGTGCGTTTCTCACAAAAGCATTTCATGAAATTCTTTTGCTTTCAAAGAACGTGATAATCTTACAGAGTAAAGCTTTTACAGAGAAAAGGAACACTGTTCTCACTTTTAACCATACTTTTACGTATCCCAAACAGACACTTCTCATTTCAGAGTGACACATGTGCGTTTCTCACAAAAGGATTTCATGAAATTCATACACATTCAAAGAACGTGATTATCTTTCAAAGTAAGGCTTTTACAGAGAAAAGGGACACTGTTCTCACTTTTAGCCATACATTGCCATATCCCAAACAGATGCTTCTCATTTCAGAGTAACAGATGTGCGTTTCTCTCAAAAGCATTTCATGAAATTCATACACTTTCAAAGAACGTGAATATCTTTAAAATAAACCTTCTACAGAGAAAAGGAACACTGTTCTCACTTTTAAACATACTTTGACATATCCCAAACAGACGCTTCTCATTTCAGAGTAACACATGTGCGTTTCTCACAAAAGCATTTCATGAAATTATTTTGCTTTCAAAGAACGTGATTATCTTTCAAAGTACACCTTTTACAGAGAAAAGAACACTGTTCTCACTTTTAACCATCCTTTGACGTATCACAAACAGACGGTTCTCAATTCAGAGTAACACATGTGCGTTTCTCACAAAAGCATTTCATGAAATTCTTTTGCTTTCAAAGAACGTGATTATCTTTCAAAGTAAAGCTTCTACAGAGAAGAGGAACACTGTTCTCACTTTTAACCAGACTTTGACATATCCCAAACAAACGCTTCTCATTTCAGAGTATCAGATGTGCGTTTCTCACAAAAGCATTTCATGAAATTCTTTAGCTTTCAAAGAACGTGATTATCTTTCAAAGTAAACCTTCTACAGAGAAAAGGAACACTGTTCTCACTTTTAAACATCCTTTGACATATCACAAACAGACGCTTCTCATTTCAGAGTAAAACATGTGCGTTTCTCACAAAAGCATTTAATGAAATTCATACACTTTCAAAGAACGTGATTATCTTTCAAAGTAAAGCTTTTACAGAGAAAAGGAACACTGTTCTCACTTTTAACCATACTTTGACGTATCCCAAACAGACGCTTATCATTTCAGAGTAACACATGTGCATTTCTCACAAAAGCATTTCATGAAATTCTTTTGCTTTCAAAGAACGTGATTATCTTTCAAAGTAAAGTTTTTACAGAGAAAAGGAACACTGCTCTCACTTTTAACCATACCTGGCCATATCCCAAACAGACGCTTCTCATTTCAGAGTGACACATGTGCGTTTCTCACAAAAGCATTTCATGAAATTCATACACTTTCAAAGAACGTGAATATCTTTCAAAGTAAAGCTTCTACAGAGAAAAGGAACACTGTTCTCACTTTTAACTATACTTTGACATATCCCAAACAGATGCTACTCATTTCAGAGTAACACATGTGTGTTTCTCACAAAAGCATTTCATGAAATTCTTTTGCTTAAAACGAACGTGATTATCTTTCAAAGTAAAGCTTCTACAGAGAAAAGGAACACTGTTCTCACATTTAACCATACTTTGACATATCCCAAACAGACGCTTCTCATTTCAGAGTGAGACATGTGCATTTCTTAAAAAAGCATTTCATGAAATTCTTTTGCTTTCAAAGAACCTGATTATCTTTCAAAGTAAACCTTCTACAGAGAAAAGGAACACTGTTCTCACTTTTAACCATCATTTGACATAACACAAACAGACGCTTCTCATTTTAGAGTAACACATGTGCGTTTCTCACAAAAGCATTTCATGAAATTCATACACTTTCAAAGAACGTGATTATCTTTCAAAGTAAAGCTTCTACAGAGAAAAGGAACACTGTTCTCACTTTTAACCATACTTTGACGTATCCCAAACAGACGCTTCTCATATCAGAGTAACACATGTGCATTTCTCACAAAAGCATTTCATGAAATTCTTTTGCTTTCAAAGAACGTGATTATCTTTCAAAGTAAAGCTTCTACAGAGAAAAGGAACACTCTTCTCACTTTTAACCATCCTTTGACGTATCACAAACCGACGCTTCTCATTTCAGAGTAACACATGTGCGTTTCTCACAAAAGCATTTCATGAAATTCTTTTGCTTTCAAAGAACGTGATTATCTTTCAAAGTAAAGCTTCTACAGAGAAAAGGAACACTGTTCTCACTTTTAACCATACTTTGACATATCCCAAACAGACGCTACTCATTTCAGAGTAACACATGTGCGTTTCTCACAAAAGCATTTCATGAAATTCTTTTGCTTTCAAAGAACGTGATTATCTTACAAAGTAAAGCTTTTATAGAGAAAAGGAACGCTGTTCTCACTTTTAACCATACTTTGACGTATCCCAAACAGACACTTCTCATTTCAGAGTGACACATGTGCGTTTCTCACAAAAGGATTTCATGAAATTCATACACATTCAAAGAACGTGATTATCTTTCAAAGTAAAGCTTTTACAGAGAAAAGCAACACTGTTCTCACTTTTATCCATACATTGCCATATCCCAAACACATGCTTCTCATTTCAGAGTAACAGATGTGCGTTTCTCACAAAAGCATTTCATGAAATTCATACACTTTCAAAGAACGTGATTATCTTTCAAAGTAAAGCTTTTACAGAGAAAAGGAACTCTGTTCTCACTTTTAACCATACTTTGACGTATCCCAAACAGACGCTTCTCATATCAGAGTAACACATGTGCATTTCTCACAAAAGCATTTCATGAAATTCTTTTGCTTTCAAAGAACGTGATTATCTTTCAAAGTAAAGCTTCTACAGAGAAAAGGAACACTGTTCTCTCTTTTAACCATCCTTTGACGTATCACAAACCGACGCTTCTCATTTCAGAGTAACACATGTGCGTTTCTCACAAAAGCATTTCATGTAATTCTTTTGCTTTCAAAGAACGTGATTATCTTTCAAAGTAAAGCTTCTACAGAGAAAAGGAACACTGTTCTCACTTTTAACCATACTTTGACATATCCCAAACAGATGCTACTCATTTCAGAGTAACACATGTGCGTTTCTCACAAAAGCATTTCATGATATTCATACACTTTCAAAGAACGTGTTTATCTTACAAAGTAAAGCTTTTACAGAGAAAAGGAACACTGTTCTCACTTTTAACCATACTTTGACATATCCCAAACAGACGCTTCTCATTTCAGAGTAACAGATGTGCGTTTCTCACAAAAGCATTTCATGAAATTCTTTTGCTTTCAAAGAACGTGATTATCTTTCAAAGTAAAGCTTCTACAGAGAAAAGGAACACTGTTCTCACATTTAACCATACTTTGACATATCCCAAACAGACGGTTCTCATTTCAGAGTGAGACATGTGCATTTCTCACAAAAGCATTTCTTGAAATTCATACACTTTCAAAGAACGTGATTATCTTTCAAAGTAAAGCTTCTACAGAGAAAAGGAACACTGTTCTCACTTTTAACCATACTTTGACATATCCCAAACAGACGCTACTCATTTCAGAGTGACACATGTGCGTTTCTAACAAAAGCATTTCATGAAATTCATACACTTTCAAAGAACGTGATTATCTTTCAAAGTAAAGCTTTTACAGCGAAAAGGAACACTGTTCTCACTTTTAACCATACTTTGACATATCCCAAACAGACACTTCTTATTTCAGAGTGACACATGTGCGTTTCTCACAAAAGCATTTCATGAAATTCATACACATTCAAAGAACGTGATTATCTGTCAAAGTAAAGCTTTTACAGAGAAAAGGAACACTGTTCTCACTTTTAGCCATACCTTGACATATCCCAAACAGATGCTTCTCATTTCAGAGTAACAGATGTGCGTTTCTCACAGAAGCATTTCATGAAATTCTTTTTCTTTCAAAGAACGTGATTATCTTTCAAAGTAAAGCTTCTACAGAGAAAAGGAACACTGTTCTCACTTTTAACTATACTTTGACATATCCCAAACAGATGCTACTCTTTTCAGAGTAACACATGTGTGTTTCTCACAAAAGCATTTCATGAAATTCTTTTGCTTAAAAAGAACGTGATTATCTTTCAACATAAACCTTCTACAGAGAAAAGGAACACTGTTCTCACATTTAACCATACTTTGACATATCCCAAACAGACGCTTCTCATTTCAGAGTAACAGATGTGCGTTTCTCACAAAAGCATTTCATGAAATTCTTTTGCTTTCAAAGAACGTGATTACCTTTAAAAGTAAACCTTCTACAGAGAAAAGGAACACTGTTCTCACTTTTAAATATCCTTTGACGTATCACACACAGACGCTTCTCATTTTAGAGTAACACATGTGCGTTTCTTACAAAAGCATTTAATGAAATTCATACACTTTCAAAGAACGTGACTATCTTTCAAAGTAAAGCTTTTACAGAGAAAAGGAACACTGTTCTCACTTTTAACCATACTTTGACGTATCCCAAACAGACGCTTCTCATTTCAGAGTAACAGATGTGCGTTTCTCACAAACGCATTTCATGAAATTCTTTTGCTTTCAAAGAACGTGATTATCTTTCAAAGTAAAGCTTCGACAGAGAAAAGGAACACTGTTCTCACTTTTATCCATCATTTGACGTATCACAAAAAAAAGTTTCTCATTTCAGAGTAACACATGTGCATTTCTCACAAAAGCATTTCATGAAATTCATTTGCTTTCAAAGAACGTGATTATCTTTCAAAGTAAAGCTTCTACAGAGAAAAGGAACACTGTTCTCACTTTTAACCATACTTTGACATATCCCAAACAGACGCTACTCATTTCAGAGTAACACATGTGCGTTTCTCACAAAAGCATTTCATGAAATTCATACACTTTCAAAGAACGTGATTATCTTTCAAAGTAAAGCTTTTACAGAGAAAAGGAACACTGTTCTCACTTTTAACCATACTTTGACATATCCCAAACAGACGCTTCTCATTTCAGAGTAACACATGTGCATTTCTCACAAAAGCATTTCATGAAATTCTTTTGCTTTCAAAGAACGTGATTATCTTTCAAAGTAAAGCTTCTACAGAGAAAAGGAACACTGTTCTCACTTTTAACCATACTTTGACATATCCCAAACAGACGCTACTCATTTCAGAGTAACACATGTGCATTTCTCACAAAAGCATTTCATGAAATTCATACACTTTCAAAGAACGTGATTATCTTTCAAAGTAAAGCTTTTACAGAGAAAAGGAACACTGTTCTCACTTTTAACCATACTTTGACATATCCCAAACAGACGCTTCTCATTTCAGAGTAACACATGTGCATTTCTCACAAAAGCATTTCATGAAATTCTTTTGCTTTCAAAGAACGTGATTATCTTTCAAAGTAAACCTTCTACAGAGAAAAGGAACACTGCTCTCACTTTTAACCATAACTTGCCATATCCCAAACAGACACTTCTCATTTCAGAGTGACACATGTGCGTTTCTCACAAAACATTTCATGAAATTCATACACATTCAAAGAACGTGAATATCTTTCAAATAAACCTTCTACAGAGAAAAGGAACACTGTTCTCACTTTTAACTATACTTTGACATATCCCAAACAGATGCTACTCATTTCAGAGTAACACATGTGTGTTTCTCACAAAAGCATTTCATGAAATTCTTTTGCTTAAAAAGAACGTGATTGTCATTCAAAGTAAACCTTCTACAGAGAAAAGGAACACTGTTCTCACATTTAACCATACTTTGACATATCCCAAACAGACGGTTCTCATTTCAGGATGAGACATGTGCATTTCTCACATAAGCATTTCTTGAAATTCATACACTTTCAAAGAACGTGATTATCTTTCAAAGTAAACCTTTTACATGTGCGTTTCTCACAAAAGCATTTCATGAAATTCATACACTTTCAAAGAACGTGAATATCTTTCAAAGTAAACCTTCTACAGAGAAAAGGAACACTGTTCTCACTTTTAACCATACTTTGACATATCCCAAACAGACGCTTCTCATTTCAGAGTAACACATGTACATTTCTCACAAGAGCATTTCATGAAATTCTTTTGCTTTCAAAGAACGTGATTATCTTTCAAAGTAAAGCTTCTACAGAGAAAAGGAACACTGTTCTCACTTTTTACCATCCTTTGACGTATCACAAACCGACGCTTCTCATTTCAGAGTAACACATATGCGTTTCTCACAAAAGCATTTCATGAAATTCTTTTGCTTTCAAAGAACGTGATTATCTTTCAAAGAAAAGCTTCTACAGAGAAAAGGAACACTGTTCTCACATTTAACCATACATTGACATATCCCAAACAGACGCTTCTCATTTCAGAGTGAGACATGTGCATTTCTCACAAAAGCATTTCTTGAAATTCATACACTTTCAAAGAACGTGATTATCTTTCAAAGTAAACCTTTTACAGAGAAAAGGAACACTGTTCTCACTTTTAAACATACTTTGACGTATCCCAAACAGACGCTTCTCATTTCAGAGTAACATATGTGCGTTTCTTACAAAAGCATTTCATGAAATTCATACACTTTCAAAGAACGTGATTATCTTTCAAAGTAAACCTTTTACAGAGAAAAGGAACACTGCTCTCACTTTTAACCATACCTTGCCATATCACAAACAGACGCTTCACATTTCAGAGTAACACATGTGCATTTCTCACAAAAGCATTTCATGAAATTCTTTTGCTTTCAAAGAACGTGATTATCTTTCAAATAAAGCTTCTGCAGAGAAAAGGAACACTGTTCTCACATTTAACCATACTTTGACATATCCCAAACAGACGGTTCTCATTTCAGAGTGAGACATGTGGATTTCTCACAAAAGCATTTCTTGAAATTCATACACTTTCAAAGAACGTGATTATCTTTCAAAGTAAAGCTTCTACAGAGAAAAGGAACACTGTTCTCACTTTTAACCATACTTTGACATATCCCAAACAGATGCTACTCTTTTCAGAGTAACACATGTGTGTTTCTCACAAAAGCATTTCATGAAATTCTTTTGCTTTCAAAGAACGTGATTATCTTACAAAGTAAAGCTTTTACAGAGAAAAGGAACACTGTTCTCACTTTTAACCATACTTTGACGTATCCCAAACAGACACTTCTCATTTCAGAGTGACACATGTGCGTTTCTCACAAAAGCATTTCATGAAATTCATACACATTCAAAGAACGTGATTATCTTTCAAAGTAAAGCTTTTACAGAGAAAGGGAACACTGTTCTCACTTTTAACCATACTTTGACGTATCCCAAACAGACGCTTCTCATATCAGAGTAACACATGTGCATTTCTCACAAAAGCATTTCATGAAATTCTTTTGCTTTCAAAGAACGTGATTATCTTTCAAAGTAAAGCTTCTACAGAGAAAAGGAACACTGTTCTCACTTTTAACCATCCTTTGACGTATCACAAACAGACGCTTCTCATTTCAGAGTAACACATGTGCGTTTCTCACAAAAGCATTTCATGTAATTCTTTTGCTTTCAAAGAACGTGATTATCTTTCAAAGTAAAGCTTCTACAGAGTAAAGGAACACTGTTCTCACTTTTAACCATACTTTGACATATCCCAAACAGACGCTACTCATTTCAGAGTAACACATGTGCGTTTCTCACAAAAGCATTTCATGATATTCATACACTTTCAAAGAACATGATTATCTTACAAAGTAAAGCTTTTACAGAGAAAAGGAACACTGTTCTCACTTTTAACCATACTTTGACGTATCCCATACAGACGCTTCTCATTTCAGAGTAACAGATGTGCGTTTCTCACAAAAGCATTTCATGAAATTCTTTTGCTTTCAAAGAACGTGATTATCTTTCAAAGTAAAGCTTCTACAGAGAAAAGGAACACTGTTCTCACATTTAACCATACTTTGACATATCCCAAACAGACGGTTCTCATTTCAGAGTGAGACATGTGCATTTCTCACAAAAGCATTTCTTGAAATTCATACACTTTCAAAGAACGTGATTATCTTTCAAAGTAAAGCTTCTACAGAGAAAAGGAACACTGTTCTCACTTTTAACCATACTTTGACATATCCCAAACAGACGCTACTCATTTCAGAGTGACACATGTGCGTTTCTCACAAAAGCATTTCATGAAATTCATACACTTTCAAAGAACGTGATTATCTTTCAAAGTAAAGCTTTTACAGTGAAAAGGAACACTGTTCTCACTTTTAACCATACTTTGACATATCCCAAACAGACACTTCTCATTTCAGAGTGACACATGTGAGTTTCTCACAAAAGCATTTCATGAAATTCATACACATTCAAAGAACGTGATTATCTTTCAAAGTAAAGCTTTTACAGAGAAAAGGAACACTGTTCTCACTTTTAGCCATACCTTGACATATCCCAAACAGACACTTCTCATTTCAGAGTAACAGATGTGCGTTTCTCACAGAAGCATTTCATGAAATTCTTTTTCTTTCAAAGAACGTGATTATCTTTCAAGTAAAGCTTCTACAGAGAAAAGGAACACTGTTCTCACTTTTAACCATACCTTGCCATATCACAAACAGACGCTTCTCATTTCAGAGTAACATATGTGCGTTTCTCACAAAAGCATTTCATGAAATTCATACACTTTCAAAGAACGTGATTATCTTTCAAAGTAAACCTTTTACAGAGAAAAGGAACACTGCTCTCACTTTTAACCATACCTTGCCATATCCCAAACAGACGCTTCTCATTTCAGAGTAACACATGTGTATTTCTCACAAAAGCATTTCATGAAATACTTTTGCTTTCAAAGAACGTGATTATCTTTCAAAGTAAAGCTTCTACAGAGAAAAGGAACACTGTTCTCACATTTAACCATACTTTGACATATCCCAAACAGACGGTTCTCATTTCAGAGTGAGACATGTGGATTTCTCACAAAAGCATTTCTTGAAATTCATACACTTTCAAAGAACGTGATTATCTTTCAAAGTAAAGCTTCTACAGAGAAAAGGAACACTGTTCTCACTTTTAACCATACTTTGACATATCCCAAACAGATGCTACTCTTTTCAGAGTAACACATGTGCGTTTCTCACAAAAGCATTTCATGATATTCATACACTTTCAAGGAACGTGATTATCTTTCAAAGTAAAGCTTTTACAGAGAAAAGGAACACTGTTCTCACTTTTAACCATACTTTGACATATCCCAAACAAACGCGTCTCATTTCAGAGTAACACATGTGTATTTCTCACAAAAGCATTTCATGAAATTCTTTTGCTTTCAAAGAACGTGATTATCTTTCAAAATAAAGCTTCCACAGAGAAAAGGAACACTGTTCTCACATTTAACCATACTTTGACGTATCCCAAACAGACGGTTCTCATTTCAGGATGAGACATGTGCATTTCTCACATAAGCATTTCTTGAAATTCATACACTTTCAAAGAACGTGATTATCTTTCAAAGTAAACCTTTTACATGTGCGTTTCTCACAAAAGCATTTCATGAAATTCATACACTTTCAAAGAACGTGAATATCTTTCAAAGTAAACCTTCTACAGAGAAAAGGAACACTGTTCTCACATTTAACCATACTTTGACATATCCCAAACAGACGCTTCTCATTTCAGAGTAAAACATGTGCATTTCTCAAAAAAGCATTTCATGAAATTCTTTTGCTTTCAAAGAACGTGATTATCCTTCAAAGTAAAGTTTCTACAGAGAAAAGGAACACTGTTCTCACTTTTACCATCCTTTGACGTATCACAAACCGACGCTTCTCATTTCAGAGTAACACATATGCGTTTCTCACAAAAGCATTTCATGAAATTCTTTTGCTTTCAAAGAACGTGATTATCTTTCAAAGAAAAGCTTCTACAGAGAAAAGGAACACTGTTCTCACATTTAACCATACTTTGACATATCCCAAACAGACGCTTCTCATTTCAGAGTGAGACATGTGCATTTCTCACAAAAGCATTTCTTGAAATTCATACACTTTCAAAGAACGTGATTATCTTTCAAAGTAAACCTTTTACAGAGAAAAGGAACACTGTTCTCACTTTTAAACATACTTTGACGTATCCCAAACAGACGCTTCTCATTTCAGAGTAACATATGTGCGTTTCTTACAAAAGCATTTCATGAAATTCATACACTTTCAAAGAACGTGATTATCTTTCAAAGTAAACCTTTTACAGAGAAAAGGAACACTGCTCTCACTTTTAATCATACCTTGCCATATCACAAACAGACGCTTCTCATTTCAGAGTAACACATGTGCATTTCTCACAAAAGCATTTCATGAAATTCTTTTGCTTTCAAAGAACGTGATTATCTTTCAAAGTAAAGCTTCTACAGAGAAAAGGAACACTGTTCTCACATTTAACCATACTTTGACATATCCCAAACAGACGATTCTCATTTCAGAGTGAGACATGTGGATTTCTCACAAAAGCATTTCTTGAAATTCATACACTTTCAAAGAACGTGATTATCTTTCAAAGTAAAGCTTCTACAGAGAAAAGGGACACTGTTCTCACTTTTAACCATACTTTGACATATCCCAAACAGATGCTACTCTTTTCAGAGTAACACATGTGTGTTTCTCACAAAAGCATTTCATGAAATTCTTTTGCTTTCAAAGAACGTGTTTATCTTACAAAGTAAAGCTTTTACAGAGAAAAGGAACACTGTTCTCACTTTTAACCATACTTTGACGTATCCCAAACAGACACTTCTCATTTCAGAGTGACACATGTGCGTTTCTCACAAAAGCATTTCATGAAATTCATACACATTCAAAGAACGTGATTATCTTTCAAAGTAAAGCTTTTACAGAGAAAAGGAACACTGTTCTCACTTTTAGCCATACATTGCCATATCCCAAACAGATGCTTCTCATTTCAGAGTAACAGATGTGCGTTTCTCACAAAAGCATTTCATGAAATTCATACACTTTCAAAGAACGTGATTATCTTTCAAAGTAAAGCTTTTACAGAGAAAGGGAACACTGTTCTCACTTTTAACCATACTTTGACGTATCCCAAACAGACGCTTCTCATATCAGAGTAACACATGTGCATTTCTCACAAAAGCATTTCATGAAATTCTTTTGCTTTCAAAGAACGTGATTATCTTTCAAAGTAAAGCTTCTACAGAGAAAAGGAACACTGTTCTCACGTTTAACCATCCTTTGACGTATCACTAACAGACACTTCTCATTTCAGAGTGACACATGTGAGTTTCTCACAAAAGCATTTCATGAAATTCATACACATTCAAAGAACGTGATTATCTTTCAAAGTAAAGCTTTTACAGAGAAAAGGAACACTGTTCTCACTTTTAGCCATACCTTGACATATCCCAAACAGACACTTCTCATTTCAGAGTAACAGATGTGCGTTTCTCACAGAAGCATTTCATGAAATTCTTTTTCTTTCAAAGAACGTGTTTATCTTTCAAATAAAGCTTCTACAGAGAAAAGGAACACTGTTCTCACTTTTAACTATACTTTGCCATATCCCAAACAGATGCTACTCTTTTCAGAGTAACACATGTGTGTTTCTCACAAAAGCATTTCATGAAATTCTTTTGCTTTCAAAGAACGTGTTTACCTTTAAAAGTAAACCTTCTACAGAGAAAAGGAACACTGTTCTCACTTTTAAACATCCTTTGACGTATCACAAACAGACGCTTCTCATTTTAGAGTAACACATGTGCGTTTCTTACAAAAGCATATAATGAAATTCATACACTTTCAAAGAACGTGATTATCTTTCAAAGTAAAGCTTTTACAGAGAAAAGGAACACTGTTCTCACTTTTATCCATCATTTGACGTATCACAAAAAACGCTTCTCATTTCAGAGTAACACATGTGGATTTCTCACAAAAGCATTTCATGAAATTCATTTGCTTTCAAAGAACGTGATTATCTTTCAAAGTAAAGCTTCTACAGAGAAAAGGAACACTGTTCTCACATTTAACCATACTTTGAAATATCCCAAACAGACGGTTCTCATTTCAGAGTGAGACATATGCATTTCTCATAAAAGAATTTCTTGAAATTCATACACTTTCAAAGAACGTGATTATCTTTCAAAGTAAAGCTTCTACAGAGAAAAGGAACACTGTTCTCACTTTTAACCATACTTTGACATATCCCAAACAGACGCTACTCATTTCAGAGTCACACATGTGCGTTTCTCACAAAAGCATTTCATGAAATTCATACACTTTCAAAGAACGTGATTATCTTTCAAAGTAAAGCTTTTACAGAGAAAAGGAACACTGTTCTCACTTTTAACCATACTTTGACATATCCCAAACAGACGCTTCTCATTTCAGAGTAACACATGTGCATTTCTCACAAAAGCATTTCATGAAATTCTTTTGCTTTCAAAGAACGTGATTATCTTTCAAAGTAAACCTTCTACAGAGAAAAGGAACACTGCTCTCACTTTTAACCATAACTTGCCATATCCCAAACAGACACTTCTCATTTCAGAGTGACACATGTGCGTTTCTCACAAAAGCATTTCATGAAATTCATACACATTCCAAGAACGTGAATATCTTTGAAATAAACCTTCTACAGAGAAAAGGAACACTGTTCTCACTTTTAACCATACTTTGACATATCCCAAACAGATGCTACTCATTTCAGAGTAACACATGTGTGTTTCTCACAAAAGCATTTCATGAAATTCTTTTGCTTAAAAAGAACGTGATTATCTTTCAAAGTAAACCTTCTACAGAGAAAAGGAACACTGTTCTCACATTTAACCATACTTTGACGTATCACAAACAGACGCTTCTCATTTTAGAGTAACACATGTGCGTTTCTCACAAAAGCATTTCATGAAATTCATACACTTTCAAAGAACGTGAATATCTTTCAAAGTAAACCTTCTACAGAGAAACGGAACACTGTTCTCACTTTTAACCATACTTTGACATATCCCAAACAGACGCTTCCCATTTCAGAGTAACACATGTACATTTCTCACAAAAGCATTTCATGAAATTCTTTTGCTTTCAAAGAACGTGATTATCTTTCAAAGTAAAGCTTCTACAGAGAAAAGGAACACTGTTCTCACATTTAACCATACTTTGAAATATCCCAAACAGACGGTTCTCATTTCAGAGTGAGACATATGCATTTCTCATAAAAGAATTTCTTGAAATTCATACACTTTCAAAGAACGTGATTATCTTTCAAAGTAAAGCTTCTACAGAGAAAAGGAACACTGTTCTCACTTTTAACCATACTTTGACATATCCCAAACAGACGCTACTCATTTCAGAGTCACACATGTGCGTTTCTCACAAAAGCATTTCATGAAATTCATACACTTTCAAAGAACGTGATTATCTTTCAAAGTAAAGCTTTTACAGAGAAAAGGAACACTGTTCTCACTTTTAACCATACTTTGACATATCCCAAACAGACGCTTCTCATTTCAGAGTAACACATGTGCATTTCTCACAAAAGCATTTCATGAAATTCTTTTGCTTTCAAAGAACGTGATTATCTTTCAAAGTAAACCTTCTACAGAGAAAAGGAACACTGCTCTCACTTTTAACCATAACTTGCCATATCCCAAACAGACACTTCTCATTTCAGAGTGACACATGTGCGTTTCTCACAAAAGCATTTCATGAAATTCATACACATTCAAAGAACGTGAATATCTTTGAAATAAACCTTCTACAGAGAAAAGGAACACTGTTCTCACTTTTAACTATACTTTGACATATCCCAAACAGATGCTACTCATTTCAGAGTAACACATGTGTGTTTCTCACAAAAGCATTTCATGAAATTCTTTTGCTTAAAAAGAACGTGATTATCTTTCAAAGTAAACCTTCTACAGAGAAAAGGAACACTGTTCTCACATTTAACCATACTTTGACGTATCACAAACAGACGCTTCTCATTTTAGAGTAACACATGTGCGTTTCTCACAAAAGCATTTCATGAAATTCATACACTTTCAAAGAACGTGAATATCTTTCAAAGTAAACCTTCTACAGAGAAACGGAACACTGTTCTCACTTTTAACCATACTTTGACATATCCCAAACAGACGCTTCCCATTTCAGAGTAACACATGTACATTTCTCACAAAAGCATTTCATGAAATTCTTTTGCTTTCAAAGAACGTGATTATCTTTCAAAGTAAAGCTTCTACAGAGAAAAGAAACACTGTTCTCACATTTAACCATACTTTGACGTATCCCAAACAGACGGTTCTCATTTCAGAGTAATATATGTGCGTTTCTCACAAAAGCATTTCATGAAATTCATACACTTTCAAAGAACGTGATTATCTTTCAAAGTAAACCTTTTACAGAGAAAAGGAACACTGCTCTCACTTTTAACCATACCTTGCCATATCCCAAACAGACGCTTCTCATTTCAGAGTAACACATGTGCATTTCTCACAAAAGCATTTCATGAAATTCTTTTGCTTTCAAAGAACGTGATTATCTTTTAAAGTAAAGCTTCTACAGAGAAAAGGAACACTGTTCTCACATTTAACCATACTTTGACATATCCCAAACAGACGGTTCTCATTTCAGAGTGAGACATGTGGATTTCTCACAAAAGCATTTCTTGAAATTCATACACTTTCAAAGAACGTGATTATCTTTAAAAGTAAAGCTTCTACAGAGAAAAGGAACACTGTTCTCACTTTTAACCATACTTTGACGTATCACAAACAGATGCTACTCTTTTCAGAGTAACACATGTGCGTTTCTCACAAAAGCATTTCATGATATTCATACACTTTCAAGGAACGTGATTATCTTTCAAAGTAAAGCTTTTACAGAGAAAAGGAACACTGTTCTCACTTTTAACCATACTTTGACGTATCCCAAACAAACGCGTCTCATTTCAGAGTAACACATGTGTATTTCTCACAAAAGCATTTCATGAAATTCTTTTGCTTTCAAAGAACGTGATTATCTTTCAAAGTAAAGCTTCCACAGAGAAAAGGAACACTGTTCTCACATTTAACCATACTTTGACGTATCCCAAACAGACGGTTCTCATTTCAGGATGAGACATGTGCATTTCTCACATAAGCATTTCTTGAAATTCATACACTTTCAAAGAACGTGATTATCTTTCAAAGTAAACCTTTTACATGTGCGTTTCTCACAAAAGCATTTCATGAAATTCATACACTTTCAAAGAACGTGAATATCTTTCAAAGTAAACCTTTTACAGAGTAAAGGAACACTGTTCTCACTTTTAACCATACTTTGACATATCCCAAACAGACGCTTCTCATTTCAGAGTAACACATGTACATTTCTCACAAAAGCATTTCATGAAATTCTTTTGCTTTCAAAGAACGTGATTATCTTTCAAAGTACAGCTTCTACAGAGAAAAGGAATCACTGTTCTCACTTTTTACCATCCTTTGACGTATCACAAACCGACGCTTCTCATTTCAGAGTAACACATATGCGTTTCTCACAAAAGCATTTCATGAAATTCTTTTGCTTTCAAAGAACGTGATTATCTTTCAAAGAAAAGCTTCTACAGAGAAAAGGAACACTGTTCTCACATTTAACCATACTTTGACATATCCCAAACAGACGCTTCTCATTTCAGAATGAGACATGTGCATTTCTCACAAAAGCATTTCTTGAAATTCATACACTTTCAAAGAACGTGATTATCTTTCAAAGTAAACCTTTTACAGAGAAAAGGAACACTGTTCTCACTTTTAAACATACTTTGACGTATCCCAAACAGACGCTTCTCATTTCAGAGTAACATATGTGCGTTTCTCACAAAAGCATTTCATGAAATTCATACACTTTCAAAGAACGTGATTATCTTTCAAAGTAAACCTTTTACAGAGAAAAGGAACACTGCTCTCACTTTTAACCATACCTTGCCATATCACAAACAGACGCTTCTCATTTCAGAGTAACACATGTGCATTTCTCACAAAAGCAATTCATGAAATTCTTTTGCTTTCAAAGAACGTTATTATCTTTCAAATAAAGCTTCTACAGAGAAAAGGAACACTGTTCTCACTTTTAACCATACTTTGACATATCCCAAACAGATGCTACTCATTTCAGAGTAACACATGTGTGTTTCTCACAAAAGCATTTCATGAAATTCTTTTGCTTAAAAAGAACGTGATTATCTTTCAAAGTAAACCTTCTACAGAGAAAAGGAACACTGTTCTCACATTTAACCATACTTTGACGTATCACAAACAGACGCTTCTCATTTTAGAGTAACACATGTGCGTTTCTCACAAAAGCATTTCATGAAATTCATACACTTTCAAAGAACGTGAATATCTTTCAAAGTAAACCTTCTACAGAGAAACGGAACACTGTTCTCACTTTTAACCATACTTTGACATATCCCAAACAGACGCTTCCCATTTCAGAGTAACACATGTACATTTCTCACAAAAGCATTTCATGAAATTCTTTTGCTTTCAAAGAACGTGATTATCTTTCAAAGTAAAGCTTCTACAGAGAAAAGGAACACTGTTCTCACATTTAACCATACTTTGAAATATCCCAAACAGACGGTTCTCATTTCAGAGTGAGACATATGCATTTCTCATAAAAGAATTTCTTGAAATTCATACACTTTCAAAGAACGTGATTATCTTTCAAAGTAAAGCTTCTACAGAGAAAAGGAACACTGTTCTCACTTTTAACCATACTTTGACATATCCCAAACAGACGCTACTCATTTCAGAGTCACACATGTGCGTTTCTCACAAAAGCATTTCATGAAATTCATACACTTTCAAAGAACGTGATTATCTTTCAAAGTAAAGCTTTTACAGAGAAAAGGAACACTGTTCTCACTTTTAACCATACTTTGACATATCCCAAACAGACGCTTCTCATTTCAGAGTAACACATGTGCATTTCTCACAAAAGCATTTCATGAAATTCTTTTGCTTTCAAAGAACGTGATTATCTTTCAAAGTAAACCTTCTACAGAGAAAAGGAACACTGCTCTCACTTTTAACCATAACTTGCCATATCCCAAACAGACACTTCTCATTTCAGAGTGACACATGTGCGTTTCTCACAAAAGCATTTCATGAAATTCATACACATTCCAAGAACGTGAATATCTTTGAAATAAACCTTCTACAGAGAAAAGGAACACTGTTCTCACTTTTAACCATACTTTGACATATCCCAAACAGATGCTACTCATTTCAGAGTAACACATGTGTGTTTCTCACAAAAGCATTTCATGAAATTCTTTTGCTTAAAAAGAACGTGATTATCTTTCAAAGTAAACCTTCTACAGAGAAAAGGAACACTGTTCTCACATTTAACCATACTTTGACGTATCACAAACAGACGCTTCTCATTTTAGAGTAACACATGTGCGTTTCTCACAAAAGCATTTCATGAAATTCATACACTTTCAAAGAACGTGAATATCTTTCAAAGTAAACCTTCTACAGAGAAACGGAACACTGTTCGCACTTTTAACCATACTTTGACATATCCCAAACAGACGCTTCCCATTTCAGAGTAACACATGTACATTTCTCACAAAAGCATTTCATGAAATTCTTTTGCTTTCAAAGAACGTGATTATCTTTCAAAGTAAAGCTTCTACAGAGAAAAGGAACACTGTTCTCACATTTAACCATACTTTGAAATATCCCAAACAGACGGTTCTCATTTCAGAGTGAGACATATGCATTTCTCATAAAAGAATTTCTTGAAATTCATACACTTTCAAAGAACGTGATTATCTTTCAAAGTAAAGCTTCTACAGAGAAAAGGAACACTGTTCTCACTTTTAACCATACTTTGACATATCCCAAACAGACGCTACTCATTTCAGAGTCACACATGTGCGTTTCTCACAAAAGCATTTCATGAAATTCATACACTTTCAAAGAACGTGATTATCTTTCAAAGTAAAGCTTTTACAGAGAAAAGGAACACTGTTCTCACTTTTAACCATACTTTGACATATCCCAAACAGACGCTTCTCATTTCAGAGTAACACATGTGCATTTCTCACAAAAGCATTTCATGAAATTCTTTTGCTTTCAAAGAACGTGATTATCTTTCAAAGTAAACCTTCTACAGAGAAAAGGAACACTGCTCTCACTTTTAACCATAACTTGCCATATCCCAAACAGACACTTCTCATTTCAGAGTGACACATGTGCGTTTCTCACAAAAGCATTTCATGAAATTCATACACATTCCAAGAACGTGAATATCTTTGAAATAAACCTTCTACAGAGAAAAGGAACACTGTTCTCACTTTTAACCATACTTTGACATATCCCAAACAGATGCTACTCATTTCAGAGTAACACATGTGTGTTTCTCACAAAAGCATTTCATGAAATTCTTTTGCTTAAAAAGAACGTGATTATCTTTCAAAGTAAACCTTCTACAGAGAAAAGGAACACTGTTCTCACATTTAACCATACTTTGACGTATCACAAACAGACGCTTCTCATTTTAGAGTAACACATGTGCGTTTCTCACAAAAGCATTTCATGAAATTCATACACTTTCAAAGAACGTGAATATCTTTCAAAGTAAACCTTCTACAGAGAAACGGAACACTGTTCGCACTTTTAACCATACTTTGACATATCCCAAACAGACGCTTCTCATTTCAGAGTAACACATGTGCGTTTCTCACAAAAGCATTTCATGAAATTCTTTTGCTTTCAAAGAACGTGATTATCTTTCAAAGTAAAGCTTCTACAGAGAAAAGGAACACTGTTCTCACATTTAACCATACTTTGAAATATCCCAAACAGACGGTTCTCATTTCAGAGTGAGACATGTGCATTTCTCACAAAAGCATTTCTTGAAATTCATACACCTTCAAAGAACGTGATTATCTTTCAAAGTAAAGCTTCTACAGAGAAAAGGAACACTGTTCTCACTTTTAGCCATACCTTGCCATATCCCAAGCAGATGCTTCTCATTTCAGAATAACACATGTGTGTTTCTCACAAAAGCATTTCATGAAATTCTTTTGCTTAAAAAGAACGTGATTATCTTCCAAAGTAAAGCTTCTACAGAGAAAAGGAACACTGTTCTCACATTTAACCATACTTTGACATATCCCAAACAGATGCTACTCATTTCAGAGTAACACATGTGTGTTTCTCACAAAAGCATTTCATGAAATTCTTTTGCTTAAAAAGAACGTGATTATCTTTCAACGTAAACCTTCTACAGAGAAAAGGAACACTGTTCTCACATTTAACCATACTTTTACATATCCCAAACAGACGCTTCTCATTTCAGAGTAACAGATGTGGGTTTCTCACAAAAGCATTTCATGAAATTCTTTTGCTTTCAAAGAACGTGATTACCTTTTAAAGTAAACCTTCTACAGAGAAAAGGAACACTGTTCTCACTTTTAACCATCCTTTGACGTATCACAAACAGACGCTTCTCATTTTAGAGTAACACATGTGCGTTTCTCACAAAAGCATTTCATGAAATTCATACACTTTGAAAGAACGTGATTATCTTTCAAAGTAAAGCTTTTACAGAGAAAAGGAACACTGTTCTCACTTTTAACCATACTTTGACGTATCCCAAACAGACGCTTCTCATTTCAGAGTAACAGATGTGCGTTTCTCACAAAAGCATTTCATGAAATTCTTTTGCTTTCAAAGAACGTGATTATCTTTCAAAGTAAAGCTTCTACAGAGAAAAGGAACACTGTTCTCACTTTTAACCATCCTTTGACGTATCACAAACCGACGCTTCTCATTTCAGAGTAACACATGTGCGTTTCTCACAAAAGCATTTCATGAAATTCTTTTGCTTTCAAAGAACGTGATTATCTTTCAAATAAAGCTTCTACAGAGAAAAGGAACACTGTTCTCACATTTAACCATACTTTGACATATCCCAAACAGACGGTTCTCATTTCAGAGTGAGACATGTGCATTTCTCACAAAAGCATTTCTTGAAATTCATACAACTTCAAAGAACGTGATTATCTTTAAAAGTAAAGCTTCTACAGAGAAAAGGAACACTGTTCTCACTTTTAACCATACTTTGATATATCCCAAACAGACGCTACTCATTTCAGAGTAACACATGTGCGTTTCTCACAAAAGCATTTCATGAAATTCATACACTTTCAAAGAACGTGATTATCTTTCAAAGTAAAGCTTTTACAGCGAAAAGGAACACTGTTCTCACTTTTAACCATACTTTGACTTATCCCAAACAGACACGTCTCATTTCAGAGTGACACCTGTGCGTTTCTCACAAAAGCATTTCATGAAATTCATACACATTCAAAGAACGTGATTATCTTTCAAAGTAAAGCTTTTACAGAGAAAAGGAACACTGTTCTCACTTTTAGCCATACCTTGCCATATCTCAAGCAGATGCTTCTCATTTCAGAGTAACACATGTGTGTTTCTCACAAAAGCATTTCATGAAATTCTTTTGCTTAAAAAGAACGTGATTATCTTCCAAAGTAAAGCTTCTACAGAGAAAAGGAACACTGTTCTCACATTTAACCATACTTTGACATATCCCAAACAGATGCTACTCATTTCAGAGTAACACATGTGTGTTTCTCACAAAAGCATTTCATGAAATTCTTTTGCTTAAAAAGAACGTGATTATCTTTCAACTTAAACCTTCTACAGAGAAAAGGAACACTGTTCTCACATTTACCCATACTTTTACATATCCCAAACAGACGCTTCTCATTTCAGAGTAACAGATGTGGGTTTCTCACAAAAGCATTTCATGAAATTCTTTTGCTTTCAAAGAACGTGATTACCTTTAAAAGTAAACCTTCTACAGAGAAAAGGAACACTGTTCTCGCTTTTAAACATCCTTTGACATATCACAAACAGACGCTTCTCATTTTAGAGTAACACATGTGCATTTCTCACAAAAGCATTTAATGAAATTCATACACTTTCAAAGAACGTGATTATCTTTCAAAGTAAAGCTTTTACAGAGAAAAGGAACACTGTTCTCACTTTTAACCATACACTGACGTATCCCAAACAGACGCTTCTCATTTCAGAGTAACACATGTGCGTTTCTCACAAAAGCATTTCATGAAATTCTTTTGCTTTCAAAGAACGTGATTATCTTTCAAAGTAAAGCTTTTACAGAAAAAGGAACACTGTTCTCACTTTTAACCATACTTTGTCGTATCCCAAACAGACGCTTCTCATTTCAGAGTAACACATGTGCATTTCTCACAAAAGCATTTCATGAAATTCTTTTGCTTTCAAAGAACGTGATTATCTTTCAAATTAAACCTTCTACAGAGAAAAGGAACACTGCTCTCACTTTTAACCATACCTTGCCATATCCCAAACAGACACTTCTCATTTCAGAGTGACACATGTGCGTTTCTCACAAAAGCATTTCATGAAATTCATACATATTCAAAGAACGTGAATATCTTTCAAAGTAAACCTTCTACAGAGAAAAGGAACACTGTTCTCACTTTTAACTATACTTTGACATATCCCTAACAGATGCTACTCATTTCAGGGTAACACATGTGTGTTTCTCACAAAAGCAATTCATGAAATTCTTTTGCTTAAAAAGAACGTGATTATCTTTCAAAGTAAACCTTCTACAGAGAAAAGGAACACTGTTCTCACATTTAACCATAATTTGACATATCCCAAACAGACGCTTCTCATTCCAGAGTAACAGATGTGCGTTTCTCACAAAAGCAGTTCATGAAATTCTTTTGCTTTCAAAGAACGTGATTATCTTTCAAAGTAAACCTTCTACAGAGAAAAGGAACACCGTTCTCACTTTTAACCATCCTTTGACGTATCACAAACAGACGCTTCTCATTTTAGAGTAACACATGTGCGTTTCTCACAAAAGCATTTAATGAAATTCATACAGTTTCAAAGAACGTGATTATCTTTCAAAGTAAAGCTTTTACAGAGAAAAGGAACACTGTTCTCACTTTTAACCATACTTTGACGTATCCCAAACAGACGCTTCTCATTTCAGAGTAACAGATGTGCGTTTCTCACAATAGCATTTCATGAAATTCTTTTGCTTTCAAAGAACGTGATTATCTTTCAAAGTAAAGCTTCTACAGAGAAAAGGAACACTGTTCTCACTTTTAACCATACTTTGACATATCCCAAACAGACGCTACTCATTTCAGAGTAACACATGTGCGTTTCTCAAAAAGCATTTCATGAAATTCATACACTTACAAAGAACATGATTATCTTTCAAAGTAAACCTTCTACAGAGAAAAGGAACACTGTTCGCACTTTTAACCATACTTTGACATATCCTAAACAGACGCTTCTCATTTCAGAGTAACACATGTGCGTTTCTCACAAAAGCATTTCATGAAATTCTTTTGCTTTCAAAGAACATGATTATCTTTCAAAGTAAAGCTTCTACAGAGAAAAGGAACACTGTTCTCACTTTTAACCATACTTTGACCTATCACAAACACGCTTCTCATTTCAGAGTAACACATGTGCGTTTCTCACAAAAGCATTTCATGAAATTCTTTTGTTTTCAAAGAACGTGATTATCTTTCAAAGTAAAGCTTTTACAGAGAATAGGAACACTGTTCTCACTTTTAACCATACTTTGACCTATCCCAAACAGACGCTTCTCATTTCAGAGTAACAGATGTGCGTTTTTCACAAAAGCATTTCATGAAATTCTTTTGCTTTCAAAGAACGTTATTATCTTTCAAAGTAAAGTTTCTACAGAGAAAAGGAACACTGTTCTCACTTTTAACCATACTTTGACATATCCCAAACAGACGCTACTCATTTCAGAGTAACACATGTGCGTTTCTCACCAAAGAATTTCATGAAATTCATACACTTTCAAAGAACGTGATTATCTTTCAAAGTATACCTTCTACAGAGAAAAGGAACACTGTTCTCACTTTTAACCATACTTTGACATATCCTAAACAGACGCTTCTCATTTCAGAGTAACACATGTGCGTTTCTCACAAAAGCATTTAATGAAATTCTTTTGCTTTCAAAGAACGTGATTATCTTTCAAAGTAAAGCTTTTACAGAGAAAAGGAACACTGTTCTCACTTTTAACCATACTTTGACGTATCCCAAACAGACGCTT
Source organism: Microtus agrestis (assembly GCA_902806775.1). Classification (NCBI taxonomy): domain Eukaryota; kingdom Metazoa; phylum Chordata; class Mammalia; order Rodentia; family Cricetidae; genus Microtus; species Microtus agrestis. The sequence continues at coordinate 106,759 of CADCXT010004527.1, read as the reverse complement.
CTCATTTCAGAGTAACAGATGTGCGTTTCTCACAGAAGCATTCCATGAAATTCATTTGCTTTCAAAGAACGTGATTATCTTTCAAAGTAAAGCTTCTACAGAGAAAAGGAACACTGTTCTCACATTTAACCATACTTTGACATATCCCAAACAGACGCTTCTCATTTCAGAGTAACAGATGTGCTTTTCTCACAAAAGCATTTCATGAAATTCTTTTGCTTTCAAAGAACCTGATTATCTTTCAAAGTAAACCTTCTACAGAGAAAAGGAACACTGTTCTCACTTTTAACCATCATTTGACGTATCACAAACAGACGCTTCTCATTTTAGAGTAACACATGTGCGTTTCTCACAATAGCATTTCATGAAATTCATACACTTTCAAAGAACGTGATTATCTTTCAAAGTAAAGCTTTTACAGAGAAAAGGAACACTGTTCTCACTTTTAACCATACTTTGACATACCCTAAACAGACGCTTCTCATTTCAGAGTAACACATGTGCGTTTTTCACAAAAGCATTTCATGAAATTCTTTTGCTTTCAAAGAACGTGATTATCTTTCAAAGTAAAGCTTTTACAGAGAAAAGGAACACTGTTCACACTTTTAACCATACTTTGACGTATCCCAAACAGACGCTTCTCATTTCAGAGTAACAGATGTGCGTTTCTCACAAAAGCATTCCATGAAATTCATTTGGTTTCAAAGAACGTGATTATCTTTCAAATTAAAGCTTCTACAGAGAAAAGGAACACTGTTCTCACATTTAACCATACTTTGACGTATCACAAACAGACGCTTCTCATTTTAGAGTAACACATGTGCGTTTCTAACAAAAGCATTTCATGAAATTCACACACTTTCAAAGAACGTGATTATCTTTCAAAGTAAAGCTTCTACAGAGAAAAGGAACACTGTTCTCACTTTTAACCATACTTTGAGGTATCCCAAACAGACGCTTCTCATATCAGAGTAACACATGTGCATTTCTCACAAAAGCATTTCATGAAATTCTTTTGCTTTCAAAGAACGTGATTATCTTTCAAAGTAAAGCTTCTACAGAGAAAAGGAACACTGTTCTCACATTTAACCATACTTTGACATATCCCAAACAGACGGTTCTCATTTCAGAGTGAGACATGTGCATTTCTCACAAAAGCATTTCTTGAAATTCATACACCTTCAAAGAACGTGATTATCTTTCAAAGTAAAGCTTCTACAGACAAAAGGAACACTGTTCTCACATTTAACCATACTTTGACATATCCCAAACAGACGCTACTCATTTCAGAGTAACACATGTGCGTTTCTCACAAAAACATTTCATGAAATTCATACACTTTCAAAGAACGTGATTATCTTTCAAAGTAAAGCTTCTACAGAGAAAAGGAAGACTGTTCTCACATTTAACCATACTTTGACATATCCCAAACAGACTGTTCTCATTTCAGAGTGAGACATGTGCATTTCTCACAAAAGCATTTCATGAAATTCTTTTGCTTTCAAAGAACGTGATTATCTTTCAAAGTAAAGCTTCTACAGAGAAAAGGAACACTGTTCTCACTTTTAACCATCCTTTGACGTATCACAAACCGAAGCTTCTCATTTCAGAGTAACACATGTGCGTTTCTCACAAAAGCATTTCATGAAATTCTTTTGCTTTCAAAGAACGTGATTATCTTTCAAAGTAAAGCTTCTACAGAGAAAAGGAACACTGTTCTCACATTTAACCATACTTTGACATATCCCAAACAGACGGTTCTCATTTCAGAGTGAGACATGTGCATTTCTCACAAAAGCATTTCTTGAAATTCATACACCTTCAAAGAACGTGATTATCTTTCAAAGTAAAGCTTCTACAGACAAAAGGAACACTGTTCTCACATTTAACCATACTTTGACATATCCCAAACAGACGCTACTCATTTCAGAGTAACACATGTGCGTTTCTCACAAAAACATTTCATGAAATTCATACACTTTCAAAGAACGTGATTATCTTTCAAAGTAAAGCTTTTACAGCGAAAAGGAACACTGTTCTCACTTTTAACCATACTTTGACATATCCCAAACAGACACGTCTCATTTCAGAGTGACACATGTGCGTTTCTCACAAAAGCATTTCATGAAATTCATACACATTCAAAGAACGTGATTATCTTTCAAAGTAAAGCTTTTACAGAGAAAAGGAACACTGTTCTCACTTTTAGCCATATCTTGCCATATCCCAAGCAGATGCTTCTCATTTCAGAGTAACACATGTGTGTTTCTCACAAAAGCATTTCATGAAATTCTTTTGCTTAAAAAGAACGTGATTATCTTCCAAAGTAAAGCTTCTACAGAGAAAAGGAACACTGTTCTCACATTTAACCATACTTTGACATATCCCAAACAGATGCTACTCATTTCAGAGTAACACATGTGTGTTTCTCACAAAAGCATTTCATGAAATTCTTTTGCTTAAAAAGAATGTGATTATCTTTCAACTTAAACCTTCTACAGAGAAAAGGAACACTGTTCTCACATTTAACCATACTTTTACTTATCCCAAACAGACGCTTCTCATTTCAGAGTAACAGATGTGGGTTTCTCACAAAAGCATTTCATGAAATTCTTTTGCTTTCAAAGAACGTGATTACCTTTAAAAGTAAACCTTCTACAGAGAAAAGGAACACTGCTCTCACGTTTAACCATCCTTTGACGTATCACTAACAGACGCTTCTCATTTTAGAGTAACACATGTGCGTTTCTCACAAAAGCATTTAATGAAATTCATACACTTTCAAAGAACGTGATTATCTTTCAAAGTAAAGCTTCTACAGAGAAAAGGAACACTGTTCTCACTTTTAACCATACTTTGACATATCCCAAACAGACGCTACTCATTTCAGAGTAACACATGTGCGATTCTCACAAAAGCATTTCATGAAATTCATACACTTTCAAAGAACGTGATTATCTTTCAAAGTAAACCTTCTACAGAGAAAAGGAACACTGTTCTCACTTTTAACCATACTTTGACATATAATAAACAGACGCTTCTCATTTCAGAGTAACACATGTGCGTTTCTCACAAAAGCATTTCATGAAATTCTTTTGCTTTCAAAGAACGTGATTATCTTTCAAAGTAAAGCTTTTACAGAAAAAGGAACACTGTTCTCACTTTTAACCATACTTTGTCGTATCCCAAACAGACGCTTCTCATTTCAGAGTAACAGATGTGCGTTTCTCACAAAAGCATTTCATGAAATTCATTTGCTTTCAAAGAACGTGATTATCTTTCAAAGTAAAGCTTCTCCAGAGAAAAGGAACACTGTTCTCACATTTAACCATACTTTGACATATCCCAAACAGACGGTTCTCATTTCAGAGTGAGACATGTGCATTTCTCACAAAAGCATTTCATGAAATTCTTTTGCTTTCAAAGAACGTGATTATCTTTCAAAGTAAAGCTTTTACAGAGAAAAGGAACACTGTTCTCACTTTTAACCATACTTTGACATATCCCAAACAGACGCTACTCATTTCAGAGTAACACATGTGCGATTCTCACAAAAGCATTTCATGAAATTCATACACTTTCAAAGAACGTGATTATCTTTCAAAGTAAAGCTTTTACAGAGAAAAGGAACACTGTTCTCACTTTTAACCATACTTTGAGGTATCCCAAACAGACGCTTCTCATATCAGAGTAACACATGTGCATTTCTCACAAAAGCATTTCATGAAATTCTTTTGCTTTCAAAGAACGTGATTATCTTTCAAAGTAAACCTTCAACAGAGAAAAGGAACACTGTTCTCACTTTTAACCATACTTTGACGTATCCCAAACAGACGCTTCTCATTTCAGAGTAACAGATGTGCGTTTCTCACAAAAGCATTCCATGAAATTCATTTGCTTTCAAAGAACGTGATTATCTTTCTAAGTAAAGCTTCTACAGAGAAAAGGAACACTGTTCTCACATTTAACCATACTTTGACATATCCCAAACAGACGCTTCTCATTTCAGAGTAACAGATGTGCTTTTCTCACAAAAGCATTTCATGAAATTCTTTTGCTTTCAAAGAACCTGATTATCTTTCAAAGTAAACCTTCTACAGAGAAAAGGAACACTGTTCTCACTTTTAACCATCATTTGACGTATGACAAACAGACGCTTCTCATTTTAGAGTAACACATGTGCGTTTCTCACAAAAGCATTTCATGAAATTCACACACTTTCAAAGAACGTGATTATCTTTCAAAGTCAAGCTTTTACAGAGAAAAGGAACACTGTTCTCACTTTTAACCATACTTTGAGGTATCCCAAACAGAAGCTTCTCATATCAGAGTAACACACGTGCATTTCTCACAAAAGCATTTCATGAAATTCTTTTGCTTTCAAAGAACGTGATTATCTTTCAAAGTAAAGCTTCTACAGAGAAAAGGAACACTGTTCTCACTTTTAACCATCCTTTGACGTATCCCAAACCGACGCTTCTCATTTCAGAGTAACACATGTGCGTTTCTCACAAAAGCATTTCATGAAATTCTTTTGCTTTCAAAGAACGTGATTATCTTTCAAAGTAAAGCTTCTACAGAGAAAAGGAACACTGTTCTCACATTTAACCATACTTTGACATATCCCAAACAGACGGTTCTCATTTCAGAGTGAGACATGTGCATTTCTCACAAAAGCATTTCTTGAAATTCATACACCTTCAAAGAACGTGATTATCTTTCAAAGTAAAGCTTCTACAGACAAAAGGAACACTGTTCTCACATTTAACCATACTTTGACATATCCCAAACAGACGCTACTCATTTCAGAGTAACACATGTGCGTTTCTCACAAAAACATTTCATGAAATTCATACACTTTCAAAGAACGTGATTATCTTTCAAAGTAAAGCTTTTACAGCGAAAAGGAACACTGTTCTCACTTTTAACCATACTTTGACATATCCCAAACAGACACGTCTCATTTCAGAGTGACACATGTGCGTTTCTCACAAAAGCATTTCATGAAATTCATACACTTTCAAAGAACGTGATTATCTTTCAAAGTAAAGCTTTTACAGAGAAAAGGAACACTGTTCTCACTTTTAGCCATATCTTGCCATATCCCAAGCAGATGCTTCTCATTTCAGAGTAACACATGTGTGTTTCTCACAAAAGCATTTCATGAAATTCTTTTGCTTACAAAAGAACGTGATTATCTTCCAAAGTAAAGCTTCTACAGAGAAAAGGAACACTGTTCTCACATTTAACCATACTTTGACATATCCCAAACAGATGCTACTCATTTCAGAGTAACACATGTGTGTTTCTCACAAAAGCATTTCATGAAATTCTTTTGCTTAAAAAGAATGTGATTATCTTTCAAAGTAAACCTTCTACAGAGAAAAGGAACACTGTTCTCACATTTAACCATACTTTGACATATCCCAAACAGACGCTTCTCATTTCAGAGTAACAGATGTGCGTTTCTCACAAAAGCATTTCATGAAATTCTTTTGCTTTCAAAGAACGTGATTATCTTTCAAAGTAAACCTTCTACAGAGAAAAGGAACACTGTTCTCACTTTTAACCATCCTTTGACGTATCACAAACAGACGCTTCTCATTTTAGAGTAACACATGTGCGTTTCTCACAAAAGCATTTCATGAAATTCTTACACTTTCAAAGAACGTGATTATCTTTCAAAGTAAAGCTTCTACAGAGAAAAGGAACACTGTTCTCACTTTTAACCATACTTTGACATATCCCAAACAGACGCTACTCATTTCAGAGTAACACATGTGCGATTCTCACAAAAGCATTTCATGAAATTCATACACTTTCAAAGAACGTGATTATCTTTCAAAGTAAAGCTTCTACAGAGAAAAGGAACACTGTTCTCACTTTTAACCATACTTTGACATATCCCAAACAGACGCTTCTCATTTCAGAGTAACACATGTGCGTTTCTCACAAAAGCATTTCATGAAATTCTTTTGCTTTCAAAGAACGTGATTATCTTTCAAAGTAAAGCTTCTACAGAGAAAAGGAACACTGTTCTCACTTTTAACCATACTTTGACGTATCCCAAACAGACGCTTCTCATTTCAGAGTAACAGATGTGCGTTTCTCACAAAAGCATTCCATGAAATTCATTTGCTTTCAAAGAACGTGATTATCTTTCTAAGTAAAGCTTCTCCAGAGAAAAGGAACACTGTTCTCACATTTAACCATACTTTGACATATCCCAAACAGACGGTTCTCATTTCAGAGTAACAGATGTGCTTTTCTCACAAAAGCATTTCATGAAATTCTTTTGCTTTCAAAGAACCTGATTATCTTTCAAAGTAAAGCTTTTACAGAGAAAAGGAACACTGTTCTCACTTTTAACCATACTTTGACGTATGACAAACAGACGCTTCTCATTTTAGAGTAACACATGTGCGTTTCTCACAAAAGCATTTCATGAAATTCACACACTTTCAAAGAACGTGATTATCTTTCAAAGTCAAGCTTTTACAGAGAAAAGGAACACTGTTCTCACTTTTAACCATACTTTGAGGTATCCCAAACAGACGCTTCTCATATCAGAGTAACACATGTGCATTTCTCACAAAAGCATTTCATGAAATTCTTTTGCTTTCAAAGAACGTGATTATCTTTCAAAGTAAAGCTTCAACAGAGAAAAGGAACACTGTTCTCACTTTTAACCATACTTTGACGTATCCCAAACAGACGCTTCTCATTTCAGAGTAACACATGTGCGTTTCTCACAAAAGCATTTCATGAAATTCTTTTGCTTTCAAAGAACGTGATTATCTTTCAAAGTAAAGCTTCTACAGAGAAAAGGAACACTGTTCTCACATTTAACCATACTTTGACATATCCCAAACAGACGCTTCTCATTTCAGAGTAAGACATGTGCATTTCTCACAAAAGCATTTCATGAAATTCATACGCTTTCAAAGAACGTGATTATCTTTCAAAGTAAAGCTTCTACAGAGAAAAGGAACACTGTTCTCACTTTTAACCATACTTTGACATATGCCAAACAGACGCTACACATTTCAGAGTAACACATGTGCGTTTCTCACAAAAGTATTTCATGAAATTCATACACTTTCAAAGAACGTGATTATCTTTCAAAGTAAAGCTTTTACAGAGAAAAGGAACACTGTTCTCACTTTTAACCATACTTTGACGTATCCCAAACAGACGCTTCTCATTTCAGAGTAACACATGTGTTTCTCACAAAAGCATTTCATGAAATTCTTTATACAATTCAAAGAACGTGATTATCTTTCAAAGTAAAGCTTCTACAGAGAAAAGGAACACTGTTCTCACTTTTAACCATACTTTGCCATATCCCAAACACAGCTTCTCATTTCAGAAATCATTGTTCTCACATTTTTCATAACTTTTTTAATTTTTAATTAAATTTTTTGACATAACCCAAACAGATGCTACTCATTTCAGAGTAACACATGTGTGTTTCTCACAAAAGCATTTCATGAAATTCTTTTGCTTAAAAAAGAACGTGATTATCTTTCAACGTCAACCTTCTACAGAGAAAAGGAACACTGTTCTCACATTTAACCATACTTTTTTCTCCCAAAAGCATTTCATGAAATTCTTTTTTTTTTCAAAGAACGTGATTATCTTTCAAAGTAAAGCTTCTACAGAGAAAAGGAACACTGTTCTCACTTTTAACCATACTTTGAGGTATCCCAAACAGACGCTACTCATTTCAGAGTAACACATGTGCGTTTCTCACAAAAGCATTTCATGAAATTCATACACTTTCAAAGAACGTGATTATCTTTCAAAGTAAACCTTCTACAGAGAAAAGGAACACTGTTCTCACTTTTAACCATACTTTGACATATCCTAAACAGACGCTTCTCATTTCAGAGTAACACATGTGCGTTTCTCACAAAAGCATTTCATGAAATTCTTTTGCTTTCAAAGAACGTGATTATCTTTCAAAGTAAAGCTTTTACAGAGAAAAGGAACACTGTTCTCACTTTTAACCATACTTTGACGTATCCCAAACAGATGCTTCTCATTTCTGAGTAACACATGTGCGTTTCTCACAAAAGCATTTCATGAAATTCATTTGCTTTCAAAGAACGTGATTATCTTTCTAAGTAAAGCTTTTACAGAGAAAAGGAACACTGTTCTCACTTTTAACCATACATTGACGTATCCCAAACAGACGCTTCTCATTTCAGAGTAACAGATGTGCGTTTCTCACAAAAGCATTCCATGAAATTCATTTGCTTTCAAAGAACGTGATTATCTTTCAAAGTAAAGCTTCTACAGAGAAAAGGAACACTGTTCTCACATTTAACCATACTTTGACATATCCCAAACAGACGCTTCTCATTTCAGAGTAACAGATGTGCTTTTCTCACAAAAGCATTTCATGAAATTCTTTTGCTTTCAAAGAACCTGATTATCTTTCAAAGTAAACCTTCTACAGAGAAAAGGAACACTGTTCTCAATTTTAACCATCATTTGACGTATCACAAACAGACGCTTCTCATTTTAGAGTAACACATGTGCGTTTCTCACAAAAGCATTTCATGAAATTCACACACTTTCAAAGAACGTGATTATCTTTCAAAGTCAAGCTTTTACAGAGAAAAGGAACACTGTTCTCACTTTTAACCATACTTTGAGGTATCCCAAACAGACGCTTCTCATATCAGAGTAACACATGTGCATTTCTCACAAAAGCATTTCATGAAATTCTTTTGCTTTCAAAGAACGTGATTATCTTTCAAAGTAAAGCTTCTACAGAGAAAAGGAACACTGTTCTCACTTTTAACCATCCTTTGACGTATCGCAAACAGACGCTTCTCATTTCAGAGTAACACATGTGCGTTTCTCACAAAAGCATTTCATGAAATTCTTTTGCTTTCAAAGAACGTGATTATCTTTCAAAGTAAAGCTTCTACAAGAAAAGGAACACTGTTCTCACATTTAACCATACTTTGACATATCCCAAACAGACGGTTCTCATTTCAGAGTGAGACATGTGCATTTCTCACAAAAGCATTTCTTGAAATTCATACACCCTCAAAGAACGTGATTATCTTTCAAAGTAAAGCTTCTACAGAGAAAAGGAACACTGTTCTCACTTTTAACCATACTTTGACATATCCCAAACAGACGCTACACATTTCAGAGTAACACATGTGCGTTTCTCACAAAAGCATTTCATGAAATTCATACACTTTCAAAGAACGTGATTATCTTTCAAAGTAAAGCTTTTACAGCGAAAAGGAACACTGTTCTCACTTTTAACCATACTTTGACATATCCCAAACAGACACGTCTCATTTCAGAGTGACACATGTGCGTTTCTCACAAAAGCATTTCATGAAATTCATACACATTCAAAGAACGTGATTATCTTTCAAAGTAAAGCTTTTACAGAGAAAAGGAACACTGTTCTCACTTTTAACCATACTTTGACATAACCCAAACAGATGCTACTCATTTCAGAGTAACACATGTGTGTTTCTCACAAAAGCATTTCATGAAATTCTTTTGCTTAAAAAGAACGTGATTATCTTTCAACGTCAACCTTCTACAGAGAAAAGGAACACTGTTCTCACATTTAACCATACTTTTACATATCCCAAACAGACGCTTCTCATTTCAGAGTAACAGATGTGGGTTTCTCACAAAAGCATTTCATGAAATTCTTTTTCTTTCAAAGAACGTGATTATCTTTCAAAGTAAAGCTTCTACAGAGAAAAGGAACACTGTTCTCACTTTTAACCATACTTTGAGGTATCCCAAACAGACGCTACTCATTTCAGAGTAACACATGTGCGTTTCTCACAAAAGCATTTCATGAAATTCATACACTTTCAAAGAACGTGATTATCTTTCAAAGTAAACCTTCTACAGAGAAAAGGAACACTGTTCTCACTTTTAACCATACTTTGACATATCCTAAACAGACGCTTCTCATTTCAGAGTAACACATGTGCGTTTCTCACAAAAGCATTTCATGAAATTCTTTTGCTTTCAAAGAACGTGATTATCTTTCAAAGTAAAGCTTTTACAGAGAAAAGGAACACTGTTCTCACTTTTAACCATACTTTGACGTATCCCAAACAGATGCTTCTCATTTCAGAGTAACACATGTGCGTTTCTCACAAAAGCATTTCATGAAATTCATTTGCTTTCAAAGAACGTGATTATCTTTCAAAGTAAAGCTTCTCCAGAGAAAAGGAACACTGTTCTCACATTTAACCATACTTTGACATATCCCAAACAGACGGTTCTCATTTCAGAGTAACACATGTGCGTTTCTCACAAAAGCATTTAATGAAATTCATACACTTTCAAAGAACGTGATTATCTTTCAAAGTAAAGCTTTTACAGAGAAAAGGAACACTGTTCTCACTTTTAACCATACTTTGACATATCCCAAACAGACGCTTCTCATTTCAGAGTAACACATGTGCATTTCTCACAAAAGCATTTCATGAAATTCTTTTGCTTTCAAAGAACGTGATTATCTTTCAAAGTAAACCTTCTACAGAGAAAAGGAACACTTCTCTCACTTTTAATCATACCTTGCCATATCCCAAACAGACACTTCTCATTTCAGAGTGACACATGTGCGTTTCTCACAAAAGCATTTCATGAAATTCATACACATTCAAAGAACGTGATTATCTTTCAAAGTAAACCTTCTACAGAGAAAAGGAACACTGTTCTCACTTTAAACTATACTTTGACATATCAGAAACAGATGCTACTCATTTCAGTGTAACACATGTGTGTTTCTCACAAAAGCATTTCATGAAATTCTTTTGCTTAAAAAGAACGTGATTATCTTTCAAAGTAAACCTTCTACAGAGAAAAGGAACACTGTTCTCATATTTTACCATACCTTGACATATCTCAAACAGACGCTTCTCATTTCAGAGTGACACATGTGCGTTTCTCACAAAAGCATTTCATGAAATTCTTTTGCTTTCAAAGAACGTGATTATCTTTCACTGTAAAGCTTCTACAGAGAAAAGGAACACCGTTCTCACTTTTAACCATCCTTTGACGTATCCCAAACAGACGCTTCTCATTTTAGAGTAACACATGTGCGTTTCTCACAAAAGCATTTCATGAAATTCATACACTTTCAAAGAACGTGATTATCTTTCAAAGTAAAGCTTTTACAGAGAAAAGGAACACTGTTCTCACTTTTAACCATACTTTGAGTTATCCCAAACAGACGCTTCTCATTTCAGAGTAACAGATGTGCGTTTCTCACAAAAGCATTTCATGAAATTCTTTTGCTTTCAAAGAACGTGATTATCTTTCAAAGTAAAGCTTCTACAGAGAAAAGGAACACTGTTCTCACTTTTAACCATACTTTGACATATCCCAAACTGACGCTACTCATTTCAGAGTAACACATGTGCGTTTCTCACAAAAGCATTTCATGAAATTCATACACTTTCAAAGAACGTGATTATCTTTCAAAGTAAACCTTCTACAGAGAAAAGGAACACTGTTCTCACTTTTAACCATACTTTGACATATCCTAAACAGACACTTCTCATTTCAGAGTAACACATGTGCGTTTCTCACAACAGCATTTCATGAAATTCTTTTGCTTTCAAAGAACATGATTATCTTTCAAAGTAAAGCTTCTACAGAGAAAAGGAACACTGTTCTCACTTTTAAACATACTTTGACATATCCCAAACAGACGCTTCTCATTTCAGAGTAACACATGTGCGTTTCTCACAAAAGCATTTCATGAAATTCTTTTGCTTTCAAAGAACGTGATTATCTTTCAAAGTAAAGCTTTTACAGAGAAAAGGAACACTGTTCTCACTTTTAACCATACTTTGAGGTATCCCAAACAGACGCTTCTCATATCAGAGTAACACATGTGCATTTCTCACAAAAGCATTTCATGAAATTCTTTTGCTTTCAAAGAACGTGATTATCTTTCAAAGTAAAGCTTCTACAGAGAAAAGGAAAACTGTTCTCACTTTTAACCATCCTTTGACGTATCACAAACCGACGCTTCTCATTTCAGAGTAACACATGTGCGTTTCTCACAAAAGCATTTCATGAAATTCTTTTGCTTTCAAAGAACGTGATTATCTTTCAAAGTAAAGCTTCTACAGAGAAAAGGAACACTGTTCTCACATTAAACCATACTTTGACATATCCCAAACAGACGGTTCTCATTTCAGAGTGAGACATGTGCATTTCTCACAAAAGCATTTCTTGAAATTCATACACCCTCAAAGAACGTGATTATCTTTCAAAGTAAAGCTTCTACAGAGAAAAGGAACACTGTTCTCACTTTTAACCATACTTTGACATATCCCAAACAGACGCTACTCATTTCAGAGTAACACATGTGCGTTTCTCAAAAAAGCATTTCATGAAATTCATACACTTTCAAAGAACGTGATTATCTTTCATAGTAAAGCTTTTACAGCGAAAAGGAACACTGTTCTCACTTTTAACCATACTTTGACATATTCCAAACAGACACGTCTCAGTTCAGAGTGACACATGTGCGTTTCTCACAAAAGCATTTCATGAAATTCATACACATTCAAAGAACGTGATTATCTTTCAAAGTAAAGCTTTTACAGAGGAAAGGAACACTGTTCTCACTTTTAGCCATACCTTGCCATATCCCAAGCAGATGCTTCTCATTTCAGAGTAACACATGTGTGTTTCTCACAAAAGCATTTCATGAAATTCTTTTGCTTAAAAAGAACGTGATTATCTTCCAAAGTAAAGCTTCTACAGAGAAAAGGAACACTGTTCTCACATTTAACCATACTTTGACATATCCCAAACAGATGCTACTCATTTCAGAGTAACACATGTGTGTTTCTCACAAAAGCATTTCATGAAATTCTTTTGCTTAAAAAGAACGTGATTATCTTTCAACGTAAACCTTCTACAGAGAAAAGGAACACTGTTCTCACATTTAACCATACTTTGACATATCCCAAACAGACGCTTCTCATTTCAGAGTAACAGATGTGGGTTTCTCACAAAAGCATTTCATGAAATTCTTTTGCTTTCAAAGAACGTGATTACCTTTAAAAGTAAACCTTCTACAGAGAAAAGGAACACTGTTCTCACTTTTAACCATCCTTTGACGTATCACAAACAGACGCTTCTCATTTTAGAGTAACACATGTGCGTTTCTCACAAAAGCATTTAATGAAATTCATACACTTTCAAAGAACGTGATTATCTTTCAAAGTAAAGCTTTTACAGAGGAAAGGAACACTGTTCTCACTTTTAACCATACTTTGACGTATCCCAAACAGACGCTTCTCATTTCAGAGTAACAGATGTGCGTTTCTCACAAAAGCAATTCATGAAATTCTTTTGCTTTCAAAGAACGTGATTATCTTTCAAAGTAAAGCTTCTACAGAGAAAAGGAACACTGTTCTCACTTTTAACCATACTTTGACATATCCCAAACAGACGCTACTCATTTCAGAGTAACACATGTGCGTTTCTCACAAAAGCATTTCATGAAATTCATACACTTTTAAAGAACGTGATTATCTTTCAAAGTAAACCTTCTACAGAGAAAAGGAACACTGTTCTCACTTTTAACCATACTTTGACATATCCTAAACAGACGCTTCTCATTTCAGAGTAACACATGTGCGTTTCTCAAAAAAGAATTTCATGAAATTCTTTTGCTTTCAAAGAACGTGATTATCTTTCAAAGTAAAGCTTTTACAGAGAAAAGGAACACTGTTCTCACTTTTAACCATACTTTGACATATCCCAAACAGACGCTTCTCGTTTCAGAGTAACACATGTGTGTTTCTCACAAAAGCATTTCATGAAATTCTTTTGCTTTCAAAGAACGTGATTATCTTTCAAAGTAAAGCTTCTCCAGAGAAAAGGAACACTGTTCTCACTTTTAACCATACTTTGACATATCCCAAACAGACGGTTCTCATTTCAGATTGAGACATGTGCATTTCTCACAAAAGCATTTCATGAAATTCTTTTGCTTTCAAAGATCGTGATTATCTTTCAAAGTAAAGCTTCTACAGAGAAAAGGAACAATGTTCTCACTTTTAACCATACTTTGACATATCCCAAACAGATGCTACTCATTTCAGAGTAACACATGTGCGTTTCTCACAAAAGCATTTAATGAAATTCATACACTTTCAAAGAACGTGATTATCTTTCAAAGTAAAGATTCTACAGAGAAAAGGAACACTGTTCTCACTTTTAACCATACTTTGACATATCCCAAACAGACGCTTCTCATTTCAGAGTAACACATGTGCATTTCTCACAAAAGCATTTCATGAAATTCTTTTGCTTTCAAAGAACGTGATTATCTTTCAAAGTAAAGCTTCTACAGAGAAAAGGAACACTGCTCTCACTTTTAACCATACCTTGCCATATCCCAAACAGACACTTCTCATTTCAGAGTAACACATGTGCGTTTCTCACAAAAGCATTTCATGAAATTCATACACTTTCAAAGAACGTGATTATCCTTCAAAGTAAATGTTCTACAGAGTAAAGGAACACTTTTCTCACTTTTATCCATACTTTGACATATTCCAAACAGACGCTTCTCATTTCAGAATAACACATGTGCGTTTCTCACAAAAACATTTCATGAAATTCATACACTTTCAAAGAACGTTATTATCTTTCAAAGTAAAGCTTCTACAGAGAAAAGGAACACTGTTCTCACTTTTAACCATACTTTGACATATCCCAAACAGACGCTTCTCATTTCAGAGTAACACATGTGCGTTTCTCACAAAAGCATTTAATGAACATCATACACTTTCAAAGAACGTGATTATCTTTCTAAGCAAAGCTTCTACAGAGAAAAGGAAAACTGTTCTCACTTTTAACAATACTTTGACATATCCCAAACAGACTCTTCTCATTTCAGAGTAACACATGTGCGTTTCTCACAAAAGCATTTCATGAAATTCATACACTTTCAAAGAACGTGATTATCTTTCAAAGTAAAGATTCTACAGAGAAAAGGAACACTGTTCTCACTTTTTACCATACTTTGACATATCCCCAATAGACGCTTCTCATTTCAGAGTAACACATGTGCGTTTCTCACAAAAGCATTACATGAAATTCTTTTTTTTCAAAGAACGTGATTATCTTTCAAAATAAAGCTTCTACAGAGAAAAGGAACACTGTTCTCACTTTTAACCATACTTTGACATATCCCAAACAGACGCTTCTCTTTTCAGAGTAACACATGTGCGTTTCTCAAAAAAGTATTTCATGAAATTCATACACTTTCAAAGAACGTGATTATCTTTCAAAGTAAAGCTTCTCCAGAGAAAAGGAGCACTGTTCTCCCTTTTAACCATACTTTGACATATCCCAAACAGACGCTTCTCATTTCAGAGTAACACATGTGCGTTTCTCACAAAAGCATATCATGAAATTCATACACTTTCAAAGAACGTGATTATCTTTCAAAGTAAAGCTTCTACAGAGAAAAGGAGCACTGTTCTCCCTTTTAAACATACTTTGACATATCCCAAACAGACGCTTCTCATTTCAGTGTAGCACATGTGCATTTCTCACAAAAGCATATCATGAAATTCATACACTTTCTAAGAACGTGATTATCTTTCAAATTAAAGCTTCTACAGTTTAAATGGAACACTGTTCTCACTTTTAACCATACTTTGACATATCCCAAACAGACGCTTCTCATTTCAGAGAAACACATGTGCGTTTCTCACAAAAGCATTACATGAAATTCTTTTGCTTTCAAAGAACGTGATTATCTTTCTAAGCAAAGCTTCTACAGAGAAAAGGAACACTGTTCTCACTTTTAACCATACTTTGACATATCCCAAACAGACACTTCTCATTTCAGAGTAGCACATGAGCGTTTCTCACAAAAGCATTTCATGAAATTCATACACTTTCAAAGAACGTGATTATCTTTCAAAGTAAATCTTCTACAGAGAAAAGGAACACTTTTCTCACTTTTAACCATACTTTGACATATTCCAAACAGACGCTTCTCATTTCAGAGTAACACATGTGCGTTTCTCACAAAAGCATTTCATGAAATTCATACACTTTCAAAGAACGTGATTATCTTTCAAAGTAAAGCTTCTACAGAGAAAAGGAACACGGTTCTCACTTTTAACCATACTTTGACATATCCCAAACAGACGCTTCTCATTTCAGAGTAGCACATGTGCGTTTCTCACAAAAGCATTTCATGAAATTCATACACTTTCAAAGAACGTGATTATCTTTAAAAGTAAAGATTCTACAGAGAAAAGGAACACTGTTCTCACTTTTTACCATACTTTGACATATCCCCAATAGACGCTTCTCATTTCAGAGTAACACATGTGCGTTTCTCACAAAAGCATTACATGAAATTCTTTTGTTTTCAAAGAACGTGATTATCTTTCAAAGTAAAGCTTCTACAGAGAAAAGGAACACTTTTCTCACTTTTAACCATACTTTGACATATCACAAATAGACGCTTCTCATTTCAGAGTAACACATGTGCGTTTCTCACAAAAGCATTACATGAAATTCTTTTGTTTTCAAAGAACGTGATTATCTTTCATAGCAAAGCTTCTACAGAGAATAGGAACACTTTTCTCATTTTAACCATACTTTGACATATTCCAAACAGACGCTTCCCATTTCAGAGTAACACATGTGCGTTTCTCACAAAAGCATTTCATGAAATTCATACACTTTCAAAGAACGTGATTATCTTTCAAAGTAAAGCTTCTACAGAGAAAAGGAACACTGTTCTCACTTTTAACCATACTTTGACATATCCCAAACAGACGCTTCTCATTTCAGAGTAGCACATGTGCGTTTCTCACAAAAGCATTACATGAAATTCATACACTTTCAAAGAACGTGATTATCTTTCAAAGTAAAGCTTCTACAGAGAAAAGGAACACTGTTCTCACTTTTAACCATACTTTGACATATCCCAAACAGACGCTTCTCATTTCAGAGTAACACATGTGCGTTTCTCACAAAAGCATTTCATGAACATCATACACTTTCAAAGAACGTGATTATCTTTCAAATTAAAGCTTCTACAGAGAAAAGGTTCACTGTTCTCACTTTAAACCATACTTTGACATATCCCAAACAGATGCTTCTCATTTCAGAGTAGCACATGTGCGTTCCTCACAAAAGCATTTCATGAAATTCATACACTTTCAAAGAACGTGATTATCTTTCAAAGTAAAGCTTCTACAGAGAAAAGGAACACTGTTCTCACTTTTTACCATACTTTGACTTATCCCAAATAGACGCTTCTCATTTCAGAGTAACACATGTGCATTTCTCACAAAAGCATTACATGAAATTCTTTTGCTTTCAAAGAACGTGATTATCTTTCATAGCAAAGCTTCTACAGAGAATATGAACCCTGTTCTCACTTTTAACCATACTTTGACATATCCCAAACAGACACTTCTCATTTCAGAGTAGCACATGTGCGTTTCTCACAAAAGCATTTCATGAAATTCATACACATTCAAAGAACGTGATTATCTTTCAAAGTAAAGCTTCTACAGAGAAAAGGAACACTGTTCTCACTTTTAACCATACTTTGACATATCCCAAACAGACGCTTCTCATTTCAGAGTAACACATGTGCGTCTCTCACAAAAGCATTTCATGAAATTCATACACTTTCAAAGAACGTGATTATCTTTCAAAGTAAAGCTTCTACAGAGAAAAGGAGCACTGTTCTCACTTTTAACCATACTTTGATATATCCCAAACAGACGCTTCTCATTTCAGAGTAACACATGTGCGTTTCTCACAAAGGCATATCATGAAATTCATACACTTTCAAAGAACGTGATTATCTTTCAAAGTAAAGCTTCTACAGAGAAAAGGAACACTGTTCTCACTTTTTACCATACTTTGCCATATCCCAAATAGACGCATCTCATTTCAGAGTAACACATGTGCGTTTCTCACAAAAGCATTACATGAAATTCTTTTGCTTTCAAAGAACGTGATTATCTTTCATAGCAAAGTTTCTACAGAGAATAGGAACACTTATCTCATTTTAACCATACTTTGACATATTCCAAACAGACGCATCTCATTTCAGAGTAACACATGTGCGTTTCTCACAAAAGCATTTCATGAAATTCATACACTTTCAAAGAACGTGATTATCTTTCAAAGTAAAGCTTCTACAGAGAAAAGGAACACTGTTCTCACTTTTAACCATACTTTGACATATCCCAAACAGACGCTTCTCATTTCAGAGTAGCACATGTGCGTTTCTCACAAAAGCATTTCATGAAATTCATACACTTTCAAAGAACGTGATTATCTTTCAAAGTAAAGCTTCTACAGAGAAAAGGAACACTGTTCTCACTTTTACCATACTTTGACTTATCCCAAATAGACGCTTCTCATTTCAGAGTAACACATGTGCGTTTCTCACAAAAGCATTACATGAAATTCTTTTGCTTTCAAAGAACGTGATTATCTTTCATAGCAAAGCTTCTACAGAGAATATGAACACTGTTCTCACTTTTAACCATACTTTGACATATCGCAAACAGACGCTTCTCATTTCAGAGTAGCACATGTGCGTTTCTCACAAAAGCATTTCATGAAATTCATACACTTTCAAAGAACGTGATTATCTTTCAAAGCAAAGCTTCTACAGAGAAAAGGAACACTGTTCTCACTTTTAACCATACTTTGACATATCCCAAACAGACGCTTCTCATTTCAGAGTAGCACATGTGCGTTTCTCACAAAAGCATTTCATGAAATTCATACACTTTCAAAGAACGTGATTATCTTTCAACGTAAAGCTCCTACAGAGAAAAGGAACACGTTTCTCACTTTTAACCATACTTTGACATATTCCAAACAGACGCTTCTCATTTCAGAGTAACACATGTGCGTTTCTCACAAAAGCATTACATGAAATTCATACACTTTCAAAGAACGTGATTATCTTTCAAAGTAAAGCTTCTACAGAGAAAAAGAACACTTTTCTCACTTTTAACCATACTTTGACATATCCAAAATAGACGCTTCTCATTTCAGAGTAACACATGTGCGTTTCTCACAAAAGCATTACATGAAATTCTTTTGTTTTCAAAGAACATGATTATCTTTCAAAGCAAAGCTTCTACAGAGAAAAGGAACACTGTTCTCACTTTTAACCATACTTTGACATATCCCAAACAGACGCTTCTCATTTCAGAGTAGCACATGTGCGTTTCTCAAAAAAGCATTTCATGAAATTCATACACTTTCAAAGAACGTGATTATCTTTCAAAGTAAAGCTTCTACAGAGAAAAGGAACACTGGTCTCACTTTTAACCATACTTTCACATATCCCAAACAGACGCTTCTCATTTCAGAGTAACACATGTGCGTCTCTCACAAAAGCATTTCATGAAATTCTTACACTTTCAAAGAACGTGATTATCTTTCAAAGTAAAGCTTCTACAGAGAAAAGGAACACTGTTCTCACTTTTAACCATACTTTGACATATCCCAAACAGACGCTTCTCATTTCAGAGTAACACATGTGCGTTTCTCACAAAAGCATTTCATAAAATTCTTTTGCTTTAAAGAACGTGATTATCTTTCAAAGTAAAGCTTCTACAGAGAAAAGGAACACTGTTCTCACTTTTAACCATACTTTGACATATCCCAAACAGACGCTTCTCATTTCAGAGTAACACATGTGCGTTTCTCACAAAAGCATTTCATTAACATCATACACTTTCAAAGAACGTGATTATCTTTCAAAGTAAAGCTTCTACAGAGAAAAGGAACACTGTTCTCACTTTTAACCATACTTTGACATATCCCAAACAGACGCTTCTCATTTCAGAGTAACACATGTGCGTTTCTCACAAAAGCATATCATGAAATTCAAACACTTTCAAAGAACGTGATTATCTTTCAAAGTAAAGCTTCTACAGTTTAAATTTAACACTGTTCTCACTTTTACCATAATTTGACATATCCTAAATAGACACATCTCATTTCAGAGTAACACATGTGCGTTTCTCACAAAAGCATTTCATGACATTCTTTTGCTTTCAAAGAACGTGATTATCTTTCAAAGTAAAGCTTCTACAGAGAAAAGGAACACTGTTCTCACTTTTAACCATACTTTGACATATCCCAAACAGACGCTTCTCATTTCAGAGTAGCACATGTGCGTTTCTCACAAAAGCATTTCATGAAATTCATACACTTTCAAAGAACGTGATTATCTTTCAAAGTAAAGCTTCTACAGAGAAAAGGAACACTGTTCTCACTTTTAACCATACTTTGACATATCCCAAAGAGACGCTTCTCTTTGCAGAGTAACACATGTGCGTTTCTCACAAAAGCATTTCATGAACATCATACACTTTCAAAGAACGTGATTATCTTTCAAACTAAAGCTTCTACAGAGAAAAGGAACACTGTTCTCACTTTTTACCATACTTTGACTTATCCCAAATAGACGCTTCTCATTTCAGAGTAACACATGTGCGTTTCTCACAAAAGCATTACATGAAATTCTTTTGCTTTCAAAGAACGTGATTATCTTTCATAGCAAAGCTTCTACAGAGAATATGAACACTGTTCTCACTTTTAACCATACTTTGACATATCCCAAACAGACGCTTCTCATTTCAGAGTAGCACATGTGCGTTTCTCACAAAAGCATTTCATGAAATTCATACACTTTCAAAGAACGTGATTATCTTTCAAAGTAAAGCTTCTACAGAGAAAAGGAACACTGTTCTCACTTTTAACCATACTTTGACATCTCCCAAACAGACGCTTCTCATTTCAGAGTAACACATGTGCATCTCTCACAAAAGCATTTCATGAAATTCATACACTTTCAATGAACGTGATTATCTTTCAAAGTAAAGCTTCTACAGAGAAAAGGAACACTGTTCTCACTTTTAGCCATACTTTGACATATCCCAAACAGACGCTTCTAATTTCAGAGTAACACATGTGCGTTTCTCACAAAATCATTTCATGAAATTCATACACTTTCAAAGAACGTGATTATCTTTCAAAGTAAAGTTTCTACAGAGAAAAGGAACACTGTTCTCAATTTTAACCATACTTTGACATATCCCAAACAAACGCTTCTCATTTCAGAGTAACACATGTGCGTTTCTCACAAAAGCATTACATGAAATTCTTTTGCTTTCAAAGAACGTGATTATCTTTCATAGCAAAGCTTCTACAGAGAATATGAACACTGTTCTCACTTTTAACAATACTGTGACATATCCCAAACAGACGCTTCTCATTTAAGAGTAGCACATGTGCGTTTCTCACAAAAGCATTTCATGAAATTCATACACTTTCAAAGAACGTGATTATCTTTCAAAGTAAAGCTTCTACAGAGAAAAGGAACACTGTTCTCACATGTAACCATACTGGACATATCCCAAACAAACGCTTCTCATTTCAGAGTAACACATGTGCGTTTCTCACAAAAGCATATCATGAAATTCATACACTTTCAAAGAACGTGAATATCTTTCAAAGTAAAGCTTCTACAGAGAAAAGGAACACTGTTCTCACTTTTAACCATACTTTGACATATCCCAAACAGACGCTTCTCATTTCAGTGTAGCACATGTGCGTTTCTCACAAAAGCATTTCATGAAATTCATACACTTTCAAAGAACGTGATTATCTTTCAAAGCAAAGCTTCTACAGAGAAAAGGAACACTGTTCTCACTTTTAACCATACTTTGACATATCCCAAACAGACGCTTCTCATTTCAGAGTAACACATGTGCGTTTCTCACAAAAGCATTTCATAAAATTCTTTTGCTTTAAAGAACGTGATTATCTTTCAAAGTAAAGCTTCTACAGAGAAAAGGAACACTGTTCTCACTTTTAACCATACTTTGACATATCCCAAACAGACGCTTCTCATTTCAGAGTAACACATGTGCGTTTCTCACAAAAGCATTTCATTAACATCATACACTTTCAAAGAACGTGATTATCTTTCAAAGTAAAGCTTCTACAGAGAAAAGGAGCACTGTTCTCACTTTTAACCATACTTTGACATATCCCAAACAGACGCTTCTCATTTCAGAGTAACACATGTGCGTTTCTCACAAAGGCATATCATGAAATTCATACACTTTCAAAGAACGTGATTATCTTTCAAAGTAAAGCTTCTACAGTTTAAATTTAACACTGTTCTCACTTTTTACCATACTTTGACATATCCCAAATAGACACATCTCATTTCAGAGTAACACATGTGCGTTTCTCACAAAAGCATTACATGACATTCTTTTGCTTTCAAAGAACGTGATTATCTTTCATAGCAAAGCTTCTACAGAGAATAGGAACACTTTTCTCATTTTAACCATACTTTGACATATCCCAAACAGACGCTTCTCATTTCAGAGTAACACATGTGCGTTTCTCACAAAAGCATTTCATGAAATTCATACACTTTCAAAGAACGTGATTATCTTTCAAAGTAAAGCTTCTACAGAGAAAAGGAACACTGTTCTCACTTTTAACCATACTTTGACATATCCCAAACAGACGCTTCTCATTTCAGAGTAACACATGTGCGTTTCTCACAAAAGCATATCATGAAATTCAAACACTTTCAAAGAACGTGATTATCTTTCAAAGTAAAGCTTCTACAGTTTAAATTTAACACTGTTCTCACTTTTTACCATAATTTGACATATCCTAAATAGACACATCTCATTTCAGAGTAACACATGTGCGTTTCTCACAAAAGCATTTCATGACATTCTTTTGCTTTCAAAGAACGTGATTATCTTTCAAAGTAAAGCTTCTACAGAGAAAAGGAACACTGTTCTCACTTTTAACCATACTTTGACATATCCCAAACAGACGCTTCTCATTTCAGAGTAGCACATGTGCGTTTCTCACAAAAGCATTTCATGAAATTCATACACTTTCAAAGAACGTGATTATCTTTCAAAGTAAAGCTTCTACAGAGAAAAGGAACACTGTTCTCACTTTTAACCATACTTTGACATATCCCAAAGAGACGCCTTCTCTTTGCAGAGTAACACATGTGCGTTTCTCACAAAAGCATTTCATGAACATCATACACTTTCAAAGAACGTGATTATCTTTCAAACTAAAGCTTCTACAGCGAAAAGGAACACTGTTCTCACTTTTAACCATACTTTGACATATCCCAAATAGACGCTTCTCATTTCAGAGTAACACATGTGCGTTTCTCACAAAAGCATTACATGAAATTCTTTTGCTTTCAAAGAACGTGATTATCTTTCATAGCAAAGCTTCTACAGAGAATATGAACACTGTTCTCACTTTTAACCATACTTTGACATATCCCAAACAGACGCTTCTCATTTCAGAGTAGCACATATGCGTTTCTCACAAAAGCATTTCATGAAATTCATACACTTTCAAAGAACGTGATTATCTTTCAAAGTAAAGCTTCTACAGAGAAAAGGAACACTGTTCTCACTTTTAACCATACTTTGACATATCCCAAACAGACGCTTCTCATTTCAGAGTAACACATGTGCATCTCTCACAAAAGCATTTCATGAAATTCATACACTTTCAATGAACGTGATTATCTTTCAAAGTAAAGCTTCTACAGAGAAAAGGAACACTGTTCTCACTTTTAGCCATACTTTGACATATCCCAAACAGACGCTTCTCATTTCAGAGTAACACATGTGCGTTTCTCACAAAAGCATTTCATGAAATTCATACACTTTCAAAGAACGTGATTATCTTTCAAAGTAAAGTTTCTACAGAGAAAAGGAACACTGTTCTCAATTTTAACCATACTTTGACATATCCCAAACAAACGCTTCTCATTTCAGAGTAACACATGTGCGTTTCTCACAAAAGCATTACATGAAATTCTTTTGCTTTCAAAGAACGTGATTATCTTTCATAGCAAAGCTTCTACAGAGAATATGAACACTGTTCTCACTTTTAACAATACTGTGACATATCCCAAACAGACGCTTCTCATTTCAGAGTAGCACATGTGCGTTTCTCACAAAAGCATTTCATGAAATTCATACACTTTCAAAGAACGTGATTATCTTTCAAAGTAAAGCTTCTACAGAGAAAAGGAACACTGTTCTCACATGTAACCATACTGGACATATCCCAAACAAACGCTTCTCATTTCAGAGTAACACATGTGCGTTTCTCACAAAAGCATATCATGAAATTCATACACTTTCAAAGAACGTGAATATCTTTCAAAGTAAAGCTTCTACAGAGAAAAGGAACACTGTTCTCACTTTTAACCATACTTTGACATATCCCAAACAGACGCTTCTCATTTCAGTGTAGCACATGTGCGTTTCTCACAAAAGCATTTCATGAAATTCATACACTTTCAAAGAACGTGATTATCTTTCAAAGTAAAGCTTCTACAGAGAAAAGGAACACTGTTCTCACTTTTAACCATACTTTGACATATCCCAAACAGACGCTTCTCATTTCAGAGTAACACATGTGCGTTTCTCACAAAAGCATTTCATAAAATTCTTTTGCTTTCAAAGAACGTGATTATCTTTCAAAGTAAAGCTTCTACAGAGAAAAGGAACACTGTTCTCACTTTTAACCATACTTTGACATATCCCAAACAGACGCTTCTCATTTCAGAGTAACACATGTGCGTTTCTCACAAAAGCATTTCATTAACATCATACACTTTCAAAGAACGTGATTATCTTTCAAAGTAAAGCTTCTACAGAGAAAAGGAGCACTGTTCTCACTTTTAACCATACTTTGACATATCCCAAACAGACGCTTCTCATTTCAGAGTAACACATGTGCGTTTCTCACAAAGGCATATCATGAAATTCATACACTTTCAAAGAACGTGATTATCTTTCAAAGTAAAGCTTCTACAGTTTAAATTTAACACTGTTCTCACTTTTTACCATACTTTGACATATCCCAAATAGACACATCTCATTTCAGAGTAACACATGTGCGTTTCTCACAAAAGCATTACATGACATTCTTTTGCTTTCAAAGAACGTGATTATCTTTCATAGCAAAGCTTCTACAGAGAATAGGAACACTTTTCTCACTTTTAACCATACTTTGACATATTCCAAACAGACGCTTCCCATTTCAGAGTAACACATGTGCGTTTCTCACAAAAGCATTTCATGAAATTCATACACTTTCAAAGAACGTGATTATCTTTCAAAGTAAAGCTTCTACAGAGAAAAGGAACACTGTTCTCACTTTTAACCATACTTTGACATATCCCAAACAGACGCTTCTCATTTCAGAGTAGCACATGTGCGTTTCTCACAAAAGCATTTCATGAAATTCATACACTTTCAAAGAACGTGATTATCTTTCAAAGTAAAGCTTCTATAGAGAAAAGGAACACTGTTCTCACTTTTAACCATACTTTGACATATCCCAAAGAGACGCTTCTCTTTGCAGAGTAACACATGTGCGTTTCTCACAAAAGCATTTCATGAACATCATACACTTTCAAAGAACGTGATTATCTTTCAAACTAAAGCTTCTACAGAGAAAAGGAACACTGTTCTCACTTTTAACCATACTTTGACATATCCCAAATAGACGCTTCTCATTTCAGAGTAACACATGTGCGTTTCTCACAAAAGCATTTCATGAAATTCTTTTGCTCTCAAAGAACGTGATTATCTTTCAAAGCAAAGCTTCTACAGAGAAAAGGAACACTGTTCTCACTTTTAACCATACTTTGACATATCCCAAACAGATGCTTCTCATTTCAGAGTAGAACATGTGCGTTTCTCACAAAAGCATTTCATGAAATTCATACACTTTCAAAGAACGTGATTATCTTTCAAAGTAAAGCTTCTACAGAGAAAAGGAACACTGTTCTCACTTTTAACCATACTTTGACATCTCCCAAACAGACGCTTCTCATTTCAGAGTAACACATGTGCATCTCTCACAAAAGCATTTCATGAAATTCATACACTTTCAATGAACGTGATTATCTTTCAAAGTAAAGCTTCTACAGAGAAAAGGAACACTGTTCTCACTTTTAGCCATACTTTGACATATCCCAAACAGACGCTTCTCATTTCAGAGTAACACATGTGCGTTTCTCACAAAAGCATTTCATGAAATTCATACACTTTCAAAGAACGTGATTATCTTTCAAAGTAAAGCTTCTACAGAGAAAAGGAACACTGTTCTCAATTTTAACCATACTTTGACATATCCCAAACAGACGCTTCTCATTTCAGAGTAACACATGTGCGTTTCTCACAAAAGCATTACATGAAATTCTTTTGCTTTCAAAGAACGTGATTATCTTTCATAGTAAAGCTTCTACAGAGAAAAGGAACACTGTTCTCACTTTAAACTATACTTTGACATATCAGAAACAGATGCTACTCATTTCAGTGTAACACATGTGTGTTTCTCACAAAAGCATTTCATGAAATTCTTTTGCTTAAAAAGAACGTGATTATCTTTCAAAGTAAAGCTTCTACAGAGAAAAGGAACACTGTTCTCATATTTTACCATACCTTGACATATCCCAAACAGACGCTTCTCATTTCAGAGTGACACATGTGCGTTTCTCACAAAAGCATTTCATGAAATTCTTTTGCTTTCAAAGAACGTGATTATCTTTCACTGTAAACCTTCTACAGAGAAAAGGAACACCGTTCTCACTTTTAACCATCCTTTGACGTATCACAAACAGACGCTTCTCATTTTAGAGTAACACATGTGCGTTTCTCACAAAAGCATTTCATGAAATTCATACACTTTCAAAGAACGTGATTATCTTTCAAAGTAAAGCTTTTACAGAGAAAAGGAACACTGTTCTCACTTTTAACCATACTTTGAGTTATCCCAAACAGACGCTTCTCATTTCAGAGTAACAGATGTGCGTTTCTCACAAAAGCATTTCATGAAATTCTTTTGCTTTCAAAGAACGTGATTATCTTTCAAAGTAAAGCTTCTACAGAGAAAAGGAACACTGTTCTCACTTTTAACCATACTTTGACATATCCCAAACAGACGCTACTCATTTCAGAGTAACACATGTGCGTTTCTCACAAAAGCATTTCATGAAATTCATACACTTTCAAAGAACGTGATTATCTTTCAAAGTAAAGCTTCTACAGAGAAAAGGAACACTGTTCTCACTTTTAACCATACTTTGACATATCCTAAACAGACACTTCTCATTTCAGAGTAACACATGTGCGTTTCTCACAACAGCATTTCATGAAATTCTTTTGCTTTCAAAGAACAGGATTATCTTTCAAAGTAAAGCTTCTACAGAGAAAAGGAACACTGTTCTCACTTTTAAACATACTTTGACATATCCCAAACAGAAGCTTCTCATTTCAGAGTAACACATGTGCGTTTCTCACAAAAGCATTTCATGAAATTCTTTTGCTTTCAAAGAACGTGATTATCTTTCAAAGTAAAGCTTCTACAGAGAAAAGGAAAACTGTTCTCACTTTTAACCATCCTTTGACGTATCCCAAACAGACGCTTCTAATTTCAGAGTAACACATGTGCGTTTCTCACAAAAGCATTTCATGAAATTCATACACTTTCAAAGAACGTGATTATCTTTCAAAGTAAAGCTTCTACAGAGAAAAGGAACACTGTTCTCAATTTTAACCATACTTTGACATATCCCAAACAGACACTTCTCATTTCAGAGTGACACATGTGCGTTTCTCACAAAAGCATTTCATGAAATTCATACACATTCAAAGAACGTGAATATCTTTCAAAGTAAACCTTCTACAGAGAAAAGGAACACTGTTCTCACTTTAAACTATACTTTGACATATCAGAAACAGATGCTACTCATTTCAGTGTAACACATGTGTGTTTCTCACAAAAGCATTTCATGAAATTCTTTTGCTTAAAAAGAACGTGATTATCTTTCAAAGTAAACCTTCTACAGAGAAAAGGAACACTGTTCTCATATTTTACCATACCTTGACATATCCCAAACAGACGCTTCTCATTTCAGAGTGACACATGTGCGTTTCTCACAAAAGCATTTCATGAAATTCTTTTGCTTTCAAAGAACGTGATTATCTTTCAATGTAAACCTTCTACAGAGAAAAGGAACACTGTTCTCACTTTTAACCATCCTTTGACGTATCACAAACAGACGCTTCTCATTTTAGAGTAACACATGTGCGTTTCTCACAAAAGCATTTCATGAAATTCATACACTTTCAAAGAACGTGATTATCTTTCAAAGTAAAGCTTTTACAGAGAAAAGGAACACTGTTCTCACTTTTAACCATACTTTGAGTTATCCAAAACAGACGCTTCTCATTTCAGAGTAACAGATGTGCGTTTCTCACAAAAGCATTTCATGAAATTCTTTTGCTTTCAAAGAACGTGATTATCTTTCAAAGTAAAGCTTCTACAGAGAAAAGGAACACTGTTCTCACTTTTAACCATACTTTGACATATCCCAAACAGACGCTACTCATTTCAGAGTAACACATGTGCGTTTCTCACAAAAGCATTTCATGAAATTCATACACTTTCAAAGAACGTGATTATCTTTCAAAGTAAAGCTTCTACAGAGAAAAGGAACACTGTTCTCACTTTTAACCATACTTTGACATATCCTAAACAGACACTTCTCATTTCAGAGTAACACATGTGCGTTTCTCACAAAAGCATTTCATGAAATTCTTTTGCTTTCAAAGAACATGATTATCTTTCAAAGTAAAGCTTCTACAGAGAAAAGGAACACTGTTCTCACTTTTAAACATACTTTGACATATCCCAAACAGAAGCTTCTCATTTCAGAGTAACACATGTGCGTTTCTCACAAAAGCATTTCATGAAATTCTTTTGCTTTCAAAGAACGTGATTATCTTTCAAAGTAAAGCTTTTACAGAGAAAAGGAACACTGTTCTCACTTTTAACCATACTTTGAGGTATCCCAAACAGACGCTTCTCATATCAGAGTAACACATGTGCATTTCTCACAAAAGCATTTCATGAAATTCCTTTGCTTTCAAAGAACGTGATTATCTTTCCAAGTAAAGCTTCTACAGAGAAAAGGAACACTGTTCTCACTTTTAACCATCCTTTGACGTATCACAAACCGACGCTTCTCATTTCAGAGTAACACATGTGCGTTTCTCACAAAAGCATTTCATGAAATTCTTTTGCTTAAAAAGAACGTGATTATCTTTCAACGTAAACCTTCTACAGAGAAAAGGAACACTGTTCTCACATTTAACCATACTTTGACATATCCCAAACAGACGCTTCTCATTTCAGAGTAACAGATGTGGGTTTCTCACAAAAGCATTTCATGAAATTCTTTTGCTTTCAAAGAACGTGATTACCTTTAAAAGTAAACCTTCTACAGAGAAAAGGAACACTGTTCTCACTTTTAACCATCCTTTGACGTATCACAAACAGACGCTTCTCATTTTAGAGTAACACATGTGCGTTTCTCACAAAAGCATTTAATGAAATTCATACACTTTCAAAGAACGTGATTATCTTTCAAAGTAAAGCTTTTACAGAGGAAAGGAACACTGTTCTCACTTTTAACCATACTTTGACGTATCCCAAACAGACGCTTCTCATTTCAGAGTAACAGATGTGCGTTTCTCACAAAAGCAATTCATGAAATTCTTTTGCTTTCAAAGAACGTGATTATCTTTCAAAGTAAAGCTTCTACAGAGAAAAGGAACACTGTTCTCACTTTTAACCATACTTTGACATATCCCAAACAGACGCTACTCATTTCAGAGTAACACATGTGCGTTTCTCACAAAAGCATTTCATGAAATTCATACACTTTTAAAGAACGTGATTATCTTTCAAAGTAAAGCTTCTACAGAGAAAAGGAACACTGTTCTCACTTTTAACCATACTTTGACATATCCTAAACAGACGCTTCTCATTTCAGAGTAACACATGTGCGTTTCTCAAAAAAGAATTTCATGAAATTCTTTTGCTTTCAAAGAACGTGATTATCTTTCAAAGTAAAGCTTTTACAGAGAAAAGGAACACTGTTCTCACTTTTAACCATACTTTGACGTATCCCAAAGAGACGCTTCTCGTTTCAGAGTAACACATGTGTGTTTCTCACAAAAGCATTTCATGAAATTCTTTTGCTTTCAAAGAACGTGATTATCTTTCAAAGTAAAGCTTCTCCAGAGAAAAGGAACACTGTTCTCACATTTAACCATACTTTGACATATCCCAAACAGACGGTTCTCATTTCAGAGTGAGACATGTGCATTTCTCACAAAAGCATTTCATGAAATTCTTTTGCTTTCAAAGAACGTGATTATCTTTCAAAGTAAAGCTTCTACAGAGAAAAGGAACAATGTTCTCACTTTTAACCATACTTTGACATATCCCAAACAGATGCTACTCATTTCAGAGTAACACATGTGCGTTTCTCACAAAAGCATTTAATGAAATTCATACACTTTCAAAGAACGTGATTATCTTTCAAAGTAAAGATTCTACAGAGAAAAGGAACACTGTTCTCACTTTTAACCATACTTTGACATATCCCAAACAGACGCTTCTCATTTCAGAGTAACACATGTGCATTTCTCACAAAAGCATTTCATGAAATTCTTTTGCTTTCAAAGAACGTGATTATCTTTCAAAGTAAACCTTCTACAGAGAAAAGGAACACTGCTCTCACTTTTAACCATACCTTGCCATATCCCAAACAGACACTTCTCATTTCAGAGTGACACATGTGCGTTTCTCACAAAAGCATTTCATGAAATTCATACACATTCAAAGAACGTGAATATCTTTCAAAGTAAACCTTCTACAGAGAAAAGGAACACTGTTCTCACTTTTAACTATACTTTGACATATCCCAAACAGATGCTACTCATTTCAGAGTAACACATGTGTGTTTCTCACAAAAGCATTTCATGAAATTCTTTTGCTTAAAAAGAACGTGATTATCTTTCAAAGTAAACCTTCTACAGAGAAAAGGAACACTGTTCTCACATTTAACCATACTTTGACATATCCCAAACAGACGCTTCTCATTTCAGAATGACAGATGTGCTTTTCTCACAAAAGCATTTCATGAAATTCTTTTGCTTTCAAAGAACCTGATTATCTTTCAAAGTAAACCTTCTACAGAGAAAAGGAACACTGTTCTCACTTTTAACCATCATTTGACGTATCACAAACAGACGCTTCTAATTTTAGAGTAACACATGTGCGTTTCTCACAAAAGCATTTCATGAAATTCATACACTTTCAAAGAACATGATTATCTTTCAAAGTAAAGCTTTTACAGAGAAAAGGAACACTGTTCTCACTTTTAACCATACTTTGACGTATCCCAAACAGACGCTTCTCATTTCAGAGTAACACATGTGTATTTCTCACAAAAGCATTTCATGAAATTCTTTTGCTTTCAAAGAACGTGATTATCTTTCAACGTAAAGCTTCTACAGAGAAAAGGAAAACTGTTCTCACTTTTAACCATCCTTTGACGTATCCCAAACAGACGCTTCTCATTTCAGAGTAACACATGTGCGTTTCTCACAAAAGCATTTCATGAAATTCTTTTGCTTTCAAAGAACGTGATTATCTTTCAAAGTAAAGCTTCTACAGAGAAAAGGAACACTGTTCTCACATTAAACCATACTTTGACATATCCCAAACAGACGGTTCTCATTTCAGAGTGAGACATGTGCATTTCTCACAAAAGCATTTCTTGAAATTCATACACCCTCAAAGAACGTGATTATCTTTCAAAGTAAAGCTTCTACAGAGAAAAGGAACACTGTTCTCACTTTTAACCATACTTTGACATATCCCAAACAGATGCTACTCATTTCAGAGTAACACATGTGCGTTTCTCAAAAAAAGCATTTCATGAAATTCTTTCACTTTCAAAGAACGTGATTATCTTTCAAAGTAAAGCTTTTACAGAGAAAAGGAACACTGTTCTCACTTTTAACCATACTTTGACATATCCCAAACAGACACGTCTCATTTCAGAGTGACACATGTGCGTTTCTCACAAAAGCATTTCATGAAATTCATACACATTTCAAAGAACGTGATTATCTTTCAAAGTAAAGCTTTTACAGAGAAAAGGAACACTGTTCTCACTTTTAACCATACTTTGACATATCCCAAACAGATGCTTCTCATTTCAGAGTAACACATGTGTGTTTCTCACAAAAGCATTTCATGAAATTCTTTTGCTTAAAAAGAACGTGATTATCTTCCAAAGTAAAGCTTCTACAGAGAAAAGGAACACTGTTCTCACATTTAACCATACTTTGACATATCCCAAACAGATGCTACTCATTTCAGAGTAACACATGTGTGTTTCTCACAAAAGCATTTCATGAAATTCTTTTGCTTAAAAAGAACGTGATTATCTTTCAACGTAAACCTTCTACAGAGAAAAGGAACACTGTTCTCACATTTAACCATACTTTGACATATCCCAAACAGACGCTTCTCATTTCAGAGTAACAGATGTGGGTTTCTCACAAAAGCATTTCATGAAATTCTTTTGCTTTCAAAGAACGTGATTACCTTTAAAAGTAAAGCTTCTACAGAGAAAAGGAACACTGTTCTCACTTTTAACCATCCTTTGACGTATCACAAACAGACGCTTCTCATTTTAGAGTAACACATGTGCGTTTCTCACAAAAGCATTTAATGAAATTCATACACTTTCAAAGAACGTGATTATCTTTCAAAGTAAAGCTTTTACAGAGAAAAGGAACACTGTTCTCACTTTTAACCATACTTTGACGTATCCCAAACAGACGCTTCTCATTTCAGAGTAACAGATGTGCGTTTCTCACAAAAGCAATTCATGAAATTCTTTTGCTTTCAAAGAACGTGATTATCTTTCAAAGTAAAGCTTCTACAGAGAAAAGGAACACTGTTCTCACTTTTAACCATACTTTGACATATCCCAAACAGACGCTACTCATTTCAGAGTAACACATGTGCGTTTCTCACAAAAGCATTTCATGAAATTCATACACTTTCAAAGAACGTGATTATCTTTCAAAGTAAACCTTCTACAGAGAAAAGGAACACTGTTCTCACTTTTAACCATACTTTGACATATCCTAAACAGACGCTTCTCATTTCAGAGTAACACATGTGCGTTTCTCAAAAAAGAATTTCATGAAATTCTTTTGCTTTCAAAGAACGTGATTATCTTTCAAAGTAAAGCTTTTACAGAGAAAAGGAACACTGTTCTCACTTTTAACCATACTTTGACGTATCCCAAACAGACGCTTCTCATTTCAGAGTAACACATGTGTGTTTCTCACAAAAGCATTTCATGAAATTCTTTTGCTTTCAAAGAACGTGATTATCTTTCAAAGTAAAGCTTCTCCAGAGAAAAGGAACACTGTTCTCACATTTAAC
This sequence comes from Microtus agrestis, assembly GCA_902806775.1. NCBI lineage: Eukaryota > Metazoa > Chordata > Mammalia > Rodentia > Cricetidae > Microtus > Microtus agrestis. The sequence goes on along the minus strand of CADCXT010004527.1, from coordinate 73,312 downwards.
CATACTTTGACATATCCCAAACAGACGGTTCTCATTTCAGAGTGAGACATGTGCATTTCTCACAAAAGCATTTCATGAAATTCTTTTGCTTTCAAAGAACGTGATTATCTTTCAAAGTAAAGCTTCTACAGAGAAAAGGAACACTGTTCTCACTTTTAACCATACTTTGACATATCCCAAACAGATGCTACTCATTTCAGAGTAACACATGTGCGTTTCTCACAAAAGCATTTAATGAAATTCATACACTTTCAAAGAACGTGATTATCTTTCAAAGTAAAGCTTTTACAGAGAAAAGGAACACTGTTCTCACTTTTAACCATACTTTGACATATCCCAAACAGACGCTTCTCATTTCAGAGTAATACATGTGCATTTCTCACAAAAGCATTTCATGAAATTCTTTTGCTTTCAAAGAACGTGATTATCTTTCAAAGTAAACCTTCTACAGAGTAAAAGGAACACTGCTCTCACTTTTAACCATACCTTGCCATATCCCAAACAGACACTTCTCATTTCAGAGTGACACATGTGCGTTTCTCACAAAAGCATTTCATGAAATTCATACACATTCAAAGAACGTGAATATCTTTCAAAGTAAACCTTCTACAGAGAAAAGGAACACTGTTCTCACTTTTAACTATACTTTGACATATCCCAAACAGATGCTACTCATTTCAGAGTAACACATGTGTGTTTCTCACAAAAGCATTTCATGAAATTCTTTTGCTTAAAAAGAACGTGATTATCTTTCAAAGTAAACCTTCTACAGAGAAAAGGAACACTGTTCTCACATTTAACCATACTTTGACATATCCCAAACAGACGCTTCTCATTTCAGAATGACACATGTGCATTTCTCACAAAAGTATTTCATGAAATTCTTTTGCTTTCAAAGAACGTGATTATCTTTCAAAGTAAACCTTCTACAGAGAAAAGGAACACTGTTCTCACTTTTAACCATCCTTTGACGTATCACAAACAGACGCTTCTCATTTCAGAGTAACACATGTGCGTTTCTCACAAAAGCATTTCATGAAATTCTTTTGCTTAAAAAGAACGTGATTATCTTCCAAAGTAAAGCTTCTACAGAGAAAAGGAACACTGTTCTCACTTTTAACCATACTTTGACATATCCCAAACAGATGCTACTCATTTCAGAGTAACACATGTGTGTTTCTCACAAAAGCATTTCATGAAATTCTTTTGCTTAAAAAGAACGTGATTACCTTTCAACGTAAACCTTCTACAGAGAAAAGGAACACTGTTCTCACATTTAACCATACTTTGACATATCCCAAACAGACGCTTCTCATTTCAGAGTAACAGATGTGGGTTTCTCACAAAAGCATTTCATGAAATTCTTTTGCTTTCAAAGAACGTGATTACCTTTAAAAGTAAAGCTTCTACAGAGAAAAGGAACACTGTTCTCACTTTTAACCATCCTTTGACGTATCACAAACAGACGCTTCTCATTTTAGAGTAACACATGTGCGTTTCTCACAAAAGCATTTAATGAAATTCATACACTTTCAAAGAACGTGATTATCTTTCAAAGTAAAGCTTTTACAGAGAAAAGGAACACTGTTCTCACTTTTAACCATACTTTGACTTATCCCAAACAGACGCTTCTCATTTCAGAGTAACAGATGTGCGTTTCTCACAAAAGCAATTCATGAAATTCTTTTGCTTTCAAAGAACGTGATTATCTTTCAAAGTAAAGCTTCTACAGAGAAAAGGAACACTGTTCTCACTTTTAACCATAATTTGACATATCCCAAACAGACGCTTCTCATTTCAGAGTAACACATGTGCGTTTCTCACAAAAGCATTTCATGAAATTCATACACTTTCAAAGAACGTGATTATCTTTCAAAGTAAACCTTCTACAGAGAAAAGGAACACTGTTCTCACTTTTAACCATACTTTGACATATCCTAAACAGACGCTTCTCATTTCAGAGTAACACATGTGCGTTTCTCAAAAAAGAATTTCATGAAATTCTTTTGCTTTCAAAGAACGTGATTATCTTTCAAAGTAAAGCTTTTACAGAGAAAAGGAACACTGTTCTCACTTTTAACCATACTTTGACGTATCCCAAACAGACGCTTCTCATTTCAGAGTAACACATGTGTGTTTCTCACAAAAGCATTTCATGAAATTCTTTTGCTTTCAAAGAACGTGATTATCTTTCAAAGTAAAGCTTCTCCAGAGAAAAGGAACACTGTTCTCACATTTAACCATACTTTGACATATCCCAAACTGACGGTTCTCATTTCAGAGTGAGACATGTGCATTTCTCACAAAAGCATTTCATGAAATTCTTTTGCTTTCAAAGAACGTGATTATCTTTCAAAGTAAAGCTTCTACAGAGAAAAGGAACACTGTTCTCACTTTTAACCATACTTTGACATATCCCAAACAGATGCTACTCATTTCAGAGTAACACATGTGCGTTTCTCACAAAAGCATTTAATGAAATTCATACACTTTCAAAGAACGTGATTATCTTTCAAAGTAAAGCTTTTACAGAGAATAGGAACACTGTTCTCACTTTTAACCATACTTTGACATATCCCAAACAGACGCTTCTCATTTCAGAGTAATACATGTGCATTTCTCACAAAAGCATTTCATGAAATTCTTTTGCTTTCAAAGAACGTGATTATCTTTCAAAGTAAAGCTTCTACAGAGTAAAGGAACACTGCTCTCACTTTTAACCATACCTTGCCATATCCCAAACAGACACTTCTCATTTCAGAGTGACACATGTGCGTTTCTCACAAAAGCATTTCATGAAATTCATACACATTCAAAGAACGTGAATATCTTTCAAAGTAAACCTTCTACAGAGAAAAGGAACACTGTTCTCACTTTTAACTATACTTTGACATATCCCAAACAGATGCTACTCATTTCAGAGTAACACATGTGTGTTTCTCACAAAAGCATTTCATGAAATTCTTTTGCTTAAAAAGAACGTGATTATCTTTCAAAGTAAACCTTCTACAGAGAAAAGGAACACTGTTCTCACATTTAACCATACTTTGACATATCCCAAACAGACGCTTCTCATTTCAGAATGACACATGTGCATTTCTCACAAAAGTATTTCATGAAATTCTTTTGCTTTCAAAGAACGTGATTATCTTTCAAAGTAAACCTTCTACAGAGAAAAGGAACACTGTTCTCACTTTTAACCATCCTTTGACGTATCACAAACAGACGCTTCTCATTTTAGAGTAACACATGTGCGTTTCTCACAAAAGCATTTCATGAAATTCTTTTGCTTAAAAGAACGTGATTATCTTCCAAAGTAAAGCTTCTACAGAGAAAAGGAACACTGTTCTCACATTTAACCATACTTTGACATATCCCAAACAGATGCTACTCATTTCAGAGTAACACATGTGTGTTTCTCACAAAAGCATTTCATGAAATTCTTTTGCTTAAAAAGAACGTGATTATCTTTCAACGTAAACCTTCTACAGAGAAAAGGAACACTGTTCTCACATTTAACCATACTTTGACATATCCCAAACAGACGCTTCTCATTTCAGAGTAACAGATGTGGGTTTCTCACAAAAGCATTTCATGAAATTCTTTTGCTTTCAAAGAACGTGATTACCTTTAAAAGTAAAGCTTCTACAGAGAAAAGGAACACTGTTCTCACTTTTAACCATCCTTTGACGTATCACAAACAGACGCTTCTCATTTTAGAATAACACATGTGCGTTTCTCACAAAAGCATTTAATGAAATTCATACACTTTCAAAGAACGTGATTATCTTTCAAAGTAAAGCTTTTACAGAGAAAAGGAATACTGTTCTCACTTTTAACCATACTTTGACTTATCCCAAACAGACGCTTCTCATTTCAGAGTAACAGATGTGCGTTTCTCACAAAAGCAATTCATGAAATTCTTTTGCTTTCAAAGAACGTGATTATCTTTCAAAGTAAAGCTTCTACAGAGAAAAGGAACACTGTTCTCACTTTTAACCATACTTTGACATATCCCAAACAGACGCTACTCATTTCAGAGTAACACATGTGCGTTTCTCACAAAAGCATTTCATGAAATTCATACACTTTCAAAGAACGTGATTATCTTTCAAAGTAAATCTTCTACAGAGAAAAGGAACACTGTTCTCACTTTTAACCATACTTTGACATATCCTAAACAGACGCTTCTCATTTCAGAGTAACACATGTGCGTTTCTCAAAAAAGAATTTCATGAAATTCTTTTGCTTTCAAAGAACGTGATTATCTTTCAAAGTAAAGCTTTTACAGAGAAAAGGAACACTGTTCTCACTTTTAAACATACTTTGACGTATCCCAAACAGATGCTACTCATTTCAGAGTAACACATGTGTGTTTCTCACAAAAGCATTTCATGAAATTCTTTTGCTTTCAAAGAACGTGATTATCTTTCAAAGTAAAGCTTCTACAGAGAAAAGGAACACTGTTCTCACATTTAACCATACTTTGACATATCCCAAACAGATGCTACTCATTTCAGAGTAACACATGTGTGTTTCTCACAAAAGCATTTCATGAAATTCTTTTGCTTAAAAAGAACGTGATTATCTTTCAACTTAAACCTTCTACAGAGAAAAGGAACACTGTTCTCACATTTAGCCATACTTTTACATATCCCAAACAGACGCTTCTCATTTCAGAGTAACAGATGTGGGTTTCTCACAAAAGCATTTCATGAAATTCTTTTGCTTTCAAAGAACGTGATTACCTTTAAAAGTAAACCTTCTACAGAGAAAAGGAACACTGTTCTCGCTTTTAACCATCCTTTGACGTATCACAAACAGACGCTTCTCATTTTAGAGTAACACATGTGCGTTTCTCACAAAAGCATTTAATGAAATTCAAACACTTTCAAAGAACGTGATTATCTTTCAAAGTAAAGCTTTTACAGAGAAAAGGAACACTGTTCTCACTTTTAACCATACACTGACGTATCCCAAACAGACGCTTCTCATTTCAGAGTAACACATGTGCGTTTCTCACAAAAGCATTTCATGAAATTCTTTTGCTTTCAAAGAACGTGATTATCTTTCAAAGTAAAGCTTTTACAGAAAAAGGAACACTGTTCTCACTTTTAACCATACTTTGTCGTATCCCAAACAGACGCTTCTCATTTCAGAGTAACAGATGTGCGTTTCTCACAAAAGCATTTCATGAAATTCATACACTTTCAAAGAACGTGATTATCTTTCAAAGAAAAGCTTCTCCAGAGAAAAGGAACACTGTTCTCACATTTAACCATACTTTGACATATCCCAAACAGACAGTTCTCATTTCAGAGTGAGACATGTGCATTTCTCACAAAAGCATTTCATGAAATTCTTTTGCTTTCAAAGAACGTGATTATCTTTCAAAGTAAAGCTTCTACAGAGAAAAGGAACACTGTTCTCACTTTTAACCATACTTTGACATATCCCAAACAGATGCTACTCATTTCAGAGTAACACATGTGCGTTTCTCACAAAAGCATTTAATGAAATTCATACACTTTCAAAGAACGTGATTATCTTTCAAAGTAAAGCTTTTACAGAGAAAAGGAACACTGTTCTCACTTTTAACCATACTTTGACGTATCCCAAACAGACGCTTCTCATTTCAGAGTAACACATGTGCATTTCTCACAAAAGCATTTCATGAAATTCTTTTGCTTTCAAAGAACGTGATTATCTTTCAAATTAAACCTTCTACAGAGAAAAGGAACACTGCTCTCACTTTTAACCATACCTTGCCATATCCCAAACAGACACTTCTCATTTCAGAGTGACACATGTGCGTTTCTCACAAAAGCAATTCATGAAATTCATACATATTCAAAGAACGTGAATATCTTTCAAAGTAAACCTTCTACAGAGAAAAGGAACACAGTTCTCACTTTTAACCATCCTTTGACGTATCACAAACAGACGCTTCTCATTTTAGAGTAACACATGTGCGTTTCTCACAAAAGCATTTCATGAAATTCTTTTGCTTAAAAAGAACGTGATTATCTTCCAAAGTAAAGCTTCTACAGAGAAAAGGAACACTGTTCTCACATTTAACCATACTTTGACATATCCCAAACAGATGCTACTCATTTCAGAGTAACACATGTGTGTTTCTCACAAAAGCATTTCATGAAATTCTTTTGCTTAAAAAGAACGTGATTATCTTTCAACGTAAACCTTCTACAGAGAAAAGGAACACTGTTCTCACATTTAACCATACTTTGACATATCCCAAACAGACGCTTCTCATTTCAGAGTAACAGATGTGGGTTTCTCACAAAAGCATTTCATGAAATTCTTTTGCTTTCAAAGAACGTGATTACCTTTAAAAGTAAAGCTTCTACAGAGAAAAGGAACACTGTTCTCACTTTTAACCATCCTTTGACGTATCACAAACAGACGCTTCTCATTTTAGAATAACACATGTGCGTTTCTCACAAAAGCATTTAATGAAATTCTTTTGCTTTCAAAGAACGTGATTATCTTTCAAAGTAAAGCTTTTACAGAGAAAAGGAACACTGTTCTCACTTTTAACCATTCTTTGACCTATCCCAAACAGACGCTTCTCATTTCAGAGTAACAGATGTGCGTTTTTCACAAAAGCATTTCATGAAATTCTTTTGCTTTCAAAGAACGTTATTATCTTTCAAAGTAAAGTTTCTACAGAGAAAAGGAACACTGTTCTCACATTTAACCATACTTTGACATATCCCAAACTGACGGTTCTCATTTCAGAGTGAGACATGTGCATTTCTCACAAAAGCATTTCATGAAATTCTTTTGCTTTCAAAGAACGTGATTATCTTTCAAAGTAAAGCTTCTACAGAGAAAAGGAACACTGTTCTCACTTTTAACCATACTTTGACATATCCCAAACAGATGCTACTCATTTCAGAGTAACACATGTGCGTTTCTCACAAAAGCATTTAATGAAATTCATACACTTTCAAAGAACGTGATTATCTTTCAAAGTAAAGCTTTTACAGAGAAAAGGAACACTGTTCTCACTTTTAACCATACTTTGACGTATCCCAAACAGACGCTTCTCATTTCAGAGTAACAGATGTGCGTTTCTCACAAAAGCATTCCATGAAATTCATTTGCTTTCAAAGAACGTGATTATCTTTCAAAGTAAAGCTTCTCCAGAGAAAAGGAACACTGTTCTCACATTTAACCATACTTTGACATATCCCAAACAGACGCTTCTCATTTCAGAGTAACAGATGTGCTTTTCTCACAAAAGCATTTCATGAAATTCTTTTGCTTTCAAAGAACCTGATTATCTTTCAAATTAAAGCTTCTACAGAGAAAAGGAACACTGTTCTCACATTTAACCATACTTTGACGTATCACAAACAGATGCTTCTCATTTTAGAGTAACACATGTGCGTTTCTAACAAAAGCATTTCATGAAATTCACACACTTTCAAAGAACGTGATTATCTTTCAAAGTAAAGCTTTTACAGAGAAAAGGAAAACTGTTCTCACTTTTAACCATACTTTGAGGTATCCCAAACAGACGCTTCTCATATCAGAGTAACACATGTGCATTTCTCACAAAAGCATTTCATGAAATTCTTTTGCTTTCAAAGAACGTGATTATCTTTCAAAGTAAAGCTTCTACAGAGAAAAGGAACACTGTTCTCACTTTTAACCATCCTTTGACGTATCACAAACCGACGCTTCTCATTTCAGAGTAACACATGTGCGTTTCTCACAAAAGCATTTCATGAAATTCTTTTGCTTTCAAAGAACGTGATTATCTTTCAAAGTAAAGCTTCTACAGAGAAAAGGAACACTGTTCTCACATTTAACCATACTTTGACATATCCCAAACAGACGGTTCTCATTTCAGAGTGAGACATGTGCATTTCTCACAAAAGCATTTCTTGAAATTCATACACCTTCAAAGAACGTGATTATCTTTCAAAGTAAAGCTTCTACAGACAAAAGGAACACTGTTCTCACATTTAACCATACTTTGACATATCCCAAACAGACGCTACTCATTTCAGAGTAACACATGTGCGTTTCTCACAAAAACATTTCATGAAATTCATACACTTTCAAAGAACGTGATTATCTTTCAAAGTAAAGCTTTTACAGCGAAAAGGAACACTGTTCTCACTTTTAACCATACTTTGACATATCCCAAACAGACACGTCTCATTTCAGAGTGACACATGTGCGTTTCTCACAAAAGCATTTCATGAAATTCATACACATTCAAAGAACGTGATTATCTTTCAAAGTAAAGCTTTTACAGAGAAAAGGAACACTGTTCTCACTTTTAGCCATATCTTGCCATATCCCAAGCAGATGCTTCTCATTTCAGAGTAACACATGTGTGTTTCTCACAAAAGCATTTCATGAAATTCTTTTGCTTAAAAAGAACGTGATTATCTTCCAAAGTAAAGCTTCTACAGAGAAAAGGAACACTGTTCTCACATTTAACCATACTTTGACATATCCCAAACAGATGCTACTCATTTCAGAATAACACATGTGTGTTTCTCACAAAAGCATTTCATGAAATTCTTTTGCTTAAAAAGAACGTGATTATCTTTCAACGTAAACCTTCTACAGAGAAAAGGAACACTGTTCTCACATTTAACCATACTTTTACATATCCCAAACAGACGCTTCTCATTTCAGAGTAACAGATGTGGGTTTCTCACAAAAGCATTTCATGAAATTCTTTTGCTTTCAAAGAACGTGATTACCTTTAAAAGTAAACCTTCTACAGAGAAAAGGAACACTGCTCTCACTTTTAACCATCCTTTGACGTATCACAAACAGACACTTCTCATTTTAGAGTAACACATGTGCGTTTCTCACAAAAGCATTTAATGAAATTCATACACTTTCAAAGAACGTGATTATCTTTCAAAGTAAAGCTTCTACAGAGAAAAGGAACACTGTTCTCACTTTTAACCATACTTTGACATATCCCAAACAGACGCTACTCATTTCAGAGTAACACATGTGCGATTCTCACAAAAGCATTTCATGAAATTCATACACTTTCAAAGAACGTGATTATCTTTCAAAGTAAACCTTCTACAGAGAAAAGGAACACTGTTCTCACTTTTAACCATACTTTGACATATAATAAACAGACGCTTCTCATTTCAGAGTAACACATGTGCGTTTCTCACAAAAGCATTTCATGAAATTCTTTTGCTTTCAAAGAACGTGATTATCTTTCAAAGTAAAGCTTTTACAGAGAAAAGGAACACTGTTCTCACTTTTAACCATACTTTGACGTATCCCAAACAGATGCTACTCATTTCAGAGTAACACATGTGTGTTTCTCACAAAAGCATTTCATGAAATTCTTTTGCTTTCAAAGAACGTGATTATCTTTCAAAGTAAAGCTTCTCCAGAGAAAAGGAACACTGTTCTCACATTTAACCATACTTTGACATATCCCAAACAGATGCTACTCATTTCAGAGTAACACATGTGTGTTTCTCACAAAAGCATTTCATGAAATTCTTTTGCTTAAAAAGAACGTGATTATCTTTCAACTTAAACCTTCTACAGAGAAAAGGAACACTGTTCTCACATTTACCCATACTTTTACATATCCCAAACAGACGCTTCTCATTTCAGAGTAACAGATGTGGGTTTCTCACAAAAGCATTTCATGAAATTCTTTTGCTTTCAAAGAACGTGATTACCTTTAAAAGTAAACCTTCTACAGAGAAAAGGAACACTGTTCTCGCTTTTAACCATCCTTTGACGTATCACAAACAGACGCTTCTCATTTTAGAGTAACACATGTGCGTTTCTCACAAAAGCATTTAATGAAATTCATACACTTTCAAAGAACGTGATTATCTTTCAAAGTAAAGCTTTTACAGAGAAAAGGAACACTGTTCTCACTTTTAACCATACACTGACGTATCCCAAACAGACGCTTCTCATTTCAGAGTAACACATGTGCGTTTCTCACAAAGGCATTTCATGAAATTCTTTTGCTTTCAAAGAACGTGATTATCTTTCAAAGTAAAGCTTTTACAGAAAAAGGAACACTGTTCTCACTTTTAACCATACTTTGTCGTATCCCAAACAGACGCTTCTCATTTCAGAGTAACAGATGTGCGTTTCTCACAAAAGCATTTCATGAAATTCATACACTTTCAAAGAACGTGATTATCTTTCAAAGAAAAGCTTCTCCAGAGAAAAGGAACACTGTTCTCACATTTAACCATACTTTGACATATCCCAAACAGACAGTTCTCATTTCAGAGTGAGACATGTGCATTTCTCACAAAAGCATTTCATGAAATTCTTTTGCTTTCAAAGAACGTGATTATCTTTCAAAGTAAAGCTTCTACAGAGAAAAAGAACACTGTTCTCACTTTTAACCATACTTTGACATATCCCAAACAGATGCTACTCATTTCAGAGTAACACATGTGCGTTTCTCACAAAAGCATTTAATGAAATTCATACACTTTCAAAGAACGTGATTATCTTTCAAAGTAAAGCTTTTACAGAGAAAAGGAACACTGTTCTCACTTTTAACCATACTTTGACGTATCCCAAACAGACGCTTCTCATTTCAGAGTAACACATGTGCATTTCTCACAAAAGCATTTCATGAAATTCTTTTGCTTTCAAAGAACGTGATTATCTTTCAAATTAAACCTTCTACAGAGAAAAGGAACACTGCTCTCACTTTTAACCATACCTTGCCATATCCCAAACAGACACTTCTCATTTCAGAGTGACACATGTGCGTTTCTCACAAAAGCAATTCATGAAATTCATACATATTCAAAGAACGTGAATATCTTTCTAAGTAAACCTTCTACAGAGAAAAGGAACACTGTTCTCACTTTTAACTATACTTTGACATATCCCAAACAGATGCTACTCATTTCAGAGTAACACATGTGTGTTTCTCACAAAAGCATTTCATGAAATTCTTTTGCTTAAAAAGAACGTGATTATCTTTCAAAGTAAACCTTCTACAGAGAAAAGGAACACCGTTCTCACTTTTAACCATCCTTTGACATATCACAAACAGACGCTTCTCATTTTAGAGTAACACATGTGCATTTCTCACAAAAGCATTTCATGAAATTCTTTTGCTTTCAAAGAACGTGATTATCTTTCAAAGTAAAGCTTTTACAGAGAAAAGGAACACTGTTCTCACTTTTAACCATACTTTGACGTATCCCAAACAGACGCTTCTCATTTTAGAGTAACAGATGTGCGTTTCTCACAATAGCATTTCATGAAATTCTTTTGCTTTCAAAGAACGTGATTATCTTTCAAAGTAAAGCTTCTACAGAGAAAAGGAACACTGTTCTCACTTTTAACCATACTTTGACATATCCCAAACAGACGCTACTCATTTCAGAGTAACACATGTGCGTTTCTCAAAAAGCATTTCATGAAATTCATACACTTACAAAGAACGTGATTATCTTTCAAAGTAAACCTTCTACAGAGAAAAGGAACACTGTTCTCACTTTTAACCATACTTTGACATATCCTAAACAGACGCTTCTCATTTCAGAGTAACACATGTGCGTTTCTCACAAAAGCATTTCATGAAATTCTTTTGCTTTCAAAGAACATGATTATCTTTCAAAGTAAAGCTTCTACAGAGAAAAGGAACACTGTTCTCACTTTTAACCATACTTTGACGTATCACAAACACGCTTCTCATTTCAGAGTAACACATGTGCGTTTCTCACAAAAGCATTTCATGAAATTCTTTTGCTTTCAAAGAACGTGATTATCTTTCAAAGTAAAGCTTTTACAGAGAAAAGGAACACTGTTCTCACTTTTAACCATACTTTGACCTATCCCAAACAGACGCTTCTCATTTCAGAGTAACAGATGTGCGTTTTTCACAAAAGCATTTCATGAAATTCTTTTGCTTTCAAAGAACGTTATTATCTTTCAAAGTAAAGTTTCTACAGAGAAAAGGAACACTGTTCTCACATTTAACCATACTTTGACATATCCCAAACTGACGGTTCTCATTTCAGAGTGAGACATGTGCATTTCTCACAAAAGCATTTCATGAAATTCTTTTGCTTTCAAAGAACGTGATTATCTTTCAAAGTAAAGCTTCTACAGAGAAAAGGAACACTGTTCTCACTTTTAACCATACTTTGACATATCCCAAACAGATGCTACTCATTTCAGAGTAACACATGTGCGTTTCTCACAAAAGCATTTAATGAAATTCATACACTTTCAAAGAACGTGATTATCTTTCAAAGTAAAGCTTTTACAGAGAAAAGGAACACTGTTCTCACTTTTAACCATACTTTGACGTATCCCAAACAGACGCTTCTCATTTCAGAGTAACAGATGTGCGTTTCTCACAGAAGCATTCCATGAAATTCATTTGCTTTCAAAGAACGTGATTATCTTTCAAAGTAAAGCTTCTCCAGAGAAAAGGAACACTGTTCTCACATTTAACCATACTTTGACATATCCCAAACAGACGCTTCTCATTTCAGAGTAACAGATGTGCTTTTCTCACAAAAGCATTTCATGAAATTCTTTTGCTTTCAAAGAACCTGATTATCTTTCAAAGTAAACCTTCTACAGAGAAAAGGAACACTGTTCTCACTTTTAACCATCATTTGACGTATCACAAACAGACGCTTCTCATTTTAGAGTAACACATGTGCGTTTCTCACAAAAGCATTTCATGAAATTCATACACTTTCAAAGAACGTGATTATCTTTCAAAGTAAAGCTTTTACAGAGAAAAGGAACACTGTTCTCACTTTTAACCATACTTTGAGGTATCCCAAACAGACGCTTCTCATATCAGAGTAACACATGTGCATTTCTCACAAAAGCATTTCATGAAATTCTTTTGCTTTCAAAGAACGTGATTATCTTTCAAAGTAAACCTTCTACAGAGAAAAGGAACACTGTTCTCACTTTTAACCATACTTTGACATATCCTAAACAGACGCTTCTCATTTCAGAGTAACACATGTGCGTTTCTCACAAAAGCATTTCATGAAATTCTTTTGCTTTCAAAGAACGTGATTATCTTTCAAAGTAAAGCTTTTACAGAGAAAAGGAACACTGTTCACACTTTTAACCATACTTTGACGTATCCCAAACAGACGCTTCTCATTTCAGAGTAACAGATGTGCGTTTCTCACAAAAGCATTCCATGAAATTCATTTGGTTTCAAAGAACGTGATTATCTTTCAAATTAAAGCTTCTACAGAGAAAAGGAACACTGTTCTCACATTTAACCATACTTTGACGTATCACAAACAGACGCTTCTCATTTTAGAGTAACACATGTGCGTTTCTAACAAAAGCATTTCATGAAATTCACACACTTTCAAAGAACGTGATTATCTTTCAAAGTAAAGCTTTTACAGAGAAAAGGAAAACTGGTCTCACTTTTAACCATACTTTGAGGTATCCCAAACAGACGCTTCTCATATCAGAGTAACACATGTGCATTTCTCACAAAAGCATTTCATGAAATTCTTTTGCTTTCAAAGAACGTGATTATCTTTCAAAGTAAAGCTTCTACAGAGAAAAGGAACACTGTTCTCACTTTTAACCATCCTTTGACATATCACAAACCGACGCTTCTCATTTCAGAGTAACACATGTGCGTTTCTCACAAAAGCATTTCATGAAATTCTTTTGCTTTCAAAGAACGTGATTATCTTTCAAAGTAAAGCTTCTCCAGAGAAAAGGAACACTGTTCTCACATTTAACCATACTTTGACATATCCCAAACAGACGGTTCTCATTTCAGAGTGAGACATGTGCATTTCTCACAAAAGCATTTCTTGAAATTCATACACCTTCAAAGAACGTGATTATCTTTCAAAGTAAAGCTTCTACAGACAAAAGGAACACTGTTCTCACATTTAACCATACTTTGAGGTATCCCAAACAGACGCTACTCATTTCAGAGTAACACATGTGCGTTTCTCACAAAAACATTTCATGAAATTCATACACTTTCAAAGAACGTGATTATCTTTCAAAGTAAAGCTTTTACAGCGAAAAGGAACACTGTTCTCACTTTTAACCATACTTTGACATATCCCAAACAGACACGTCTCATTTCAGAGTGACACATGTGCGTTTCTCACAAAAGCATTTCATGAAATTCATACACATTCAAAGAACGTGATTATCTTTCAAAGTAAAGCTTTTACAGAGAAAAGGAACACTGTTCTCACTTTTAGCCATATCTTGCCATATCCCAAGCAGATGCTTCTCATTTCAGAGTAACACATGTGTGTTTCTCACAAAAGCATTTCATGAAATTCTTTTGCTTAAAAAGAACGTGATTATCTTCCAAAGTAAAGCTTCTACAGAGAAAAGGAACACTGTTCTCACATTTAACCATACTTTGACATATCCCAAACAGATGCTACTCATTTCAGAATAACACATGTGTGTTTCTCACAAAAGCATTTCATGAAATTCTTTTGCTTAAAAAGAACGTGATTATCTTTCAACTTAAACCTTCTACAGAGAAAAGGAACACTGTTCTCACATTTAACCATACTTTTACATATCCCAAACAGACGCTTCTCATTTCAGAGTAACAGATGTGCGTTTCTCACAAAAGCATTTCATGAAATTCTTTTGCTTTCAAAGAACGTGATTATCTTTCAAAGTAAAGCTTCTCCAGAGAAAAGGAACACTGTTCTCACATTTAACCATACTTTGACATATCCCAAACAGACGCTTCCCATTTCAGAGTGAGACATGTGCATTTCTCACAAAAGCATTTCTTGAAATTCATACACCTTCAAAGAACGTGATTATCTTTCAAAGTAAAGCTTCTACAGACAAAAGGAACACTGTTCTCACATTTAACCATACTTTGAGATATTCCAAACAGACGCTACTCATTTCAGAGTAACACATGTGCGTTTCTCACAAAAACATTTCATGAAATTCATACACTTTCAAAGAACGTGATTATCTTTCAAAGTAAAGCTTTTACAGCGAAAAGGAACACTGTTCTCACTTTTAACCATACTTTGACATATCCCAAACAGACACGTCTCATTTCAGAGTGACACATGTGCGTTTCTCACAAAAGCATTTCATGAAATTCATACACATTCAAAGAACGTGATTATCTTTCAAAGTAAAGCTTTTACAGAGAAAAGGAACACTGTTCTCACTTTTAGCCATATCTTGCCATATCCCAAGCAGATGCTTCTCATTTCAGAGTAACACATGTGTGTTTCTCACAAAAGCATTTCATGAAATTCTTTTGCTTAAAAAGAACGTGATTATCTTCCAAAGTAAAGCTTCTACAGAGAAAAGGAACACTGTTCTCACATTTAACCATACTTTGACATATCCCAAACAGATGCTACTCATTTCAGAATAACACATGTGTGTTTCTCACAAAAGCATTTCATGAAATTCTTTTGCTTAAAAAGAACGTGATTATCTTTCAACTTAAACCTTCTACAGAGAAAAGGAACACTGTTCTCACATTTAACCATACTTTTACATATCCCAAACAGACGCTTCTCATTTCAGAGTAACAGATGTGGGTTTCTCACAAAAGCATTTCATGAAATTCTTTTGCTTTCAAAGAACGTGATTACCTTTAAAAGTAAACCTTCTACAGAGAAAAGGAACACTGTTCTCACGTTTAACCATCCTTTGACGTATCACTAACAGACGCTTCTCATTTTAGAGTAACACATGTGCGTTTCTCACAAAAGCATTTAATGAAATTCATACACTTTCAAAGAACGTGATTATCTTTCAAAGTAAAGCTTCTACAGAGAAAAGGAACACTGTTCTCACTTTTAACCATACTTTGACATATCCCAAACAGATGCTACTCATTTCAGAGTAACACATGTGCGTTTCTCACAAAAGCATTTAATGAAATTCATACACTTTCAAAGAACGTGATTATCTTTCAAAGTAAAGCTTTTACAGAGAAAAGGAACACTGTTCTCACATTTAACCATACTTTGACGTATCCCAAACAGACGGTTCTCATTTCAGAGTAACAGATGTGCGTTTCTCACAAAAGCATTCCATGAAATTCATTTACTTTCAAAGAACGTGATTATCTTTCAAAGTAAAGCTTCTCCAGAGAAAAGGAACACTGTTCTCACATTTAACCATACTTTGACATATCCCAAACAGACGCTTCTCATTTCAGAGTAACAGATGTGCTTTTCTCACAAAAGCATTTCATGAAATTCTTTTGCTTTCAAAGAACCTGATTATCTTTCAAAGTAAACCTTCTACAGAGAAAAGGAACACTGTTCTCACTTTTAACCATCATTTGACGTATCACAAACAGACGCTTCTCATTTTAGAGTAACACATGTGCGTTTCTCACAAAAGCATTTCATGAAATTCATACACTTTCAAAGAACGTGATTATCTTTCAAAGTAAAGCTTTTACAGAGAAAAGGAACACTGTTCTCACTTTTAACCATACTTTGAGGTATCCCAAACAGACGCTTCTCATATCAGAGTAACACATGTGCATTTCTCACAAAAGCATTTCATGAAATTCTTTTGCTTTCAAAGAACGTGATTATCTTTCAAAGTAAACCTTCTACAGAGAAAAGGAACACTGTTCTCACTTTTAACCATACTTTGACATATCCTAAACAGACGCTTCTCATTTCAGAGTAACACATGTGCGTTTCTCACAAAAGCATTTCATGAAATTCTTTTGCTTTCAAAGAACGTGATTATCTTTCAAAGTAAAGCTTTTACAGAGAAAAGGAACACTGTTCACACTTTTAACCATACTTTGACGTATCCCAAACAGACGCTTCTCATTTCAGAGTAACAGATGTGCGTTTCTCACAAAAGCATTCCATGAAATTCATTTGGTTTCAAAGAACGTGATTATCTTTCAAATTAAAGCTTCTACAGAGAAAAGGAACACTGTTCTCACATTTAACCATACTTTGACGTATCACAAACAGACGCTTCTCATTTTAGAGTAACACATGTGCGTTTCTAACAAAAGCATTTCATGAAATTCACACACTTTCAAAGAACGTGATTATCTTTCAAAGTAAAGCTTTTACAGAGAAAAGGAAAACTGTTCTCACTTTTAACCATACTTTGAGGTATCCCAAACAGACGCTTCTCATATCAGAGTAACACATGTGCATTTCTCACAAAAGCATTTCATGAAATTCTTTTGCTTTCAAAGAACGTGATTATCTTTCAAAGTAAAGCTTCTACAGAGAAAAGGAACACTGTTCTCACTTTTAACCATCCTTTGACGTATCACAAACCGACGCTTCTCATTTCAGAGTAACACATGTGCGTTTCTCACAAAAGCATTTCATGAAATTCTTTTGCTTTCAAAGAACGTGATTATCTTTCAAAGTAAAGCTTCTACAGAGAAAAGGAACACTGTTCTCACATTTAACCATACTTTGACATATCCCAAACAGACGGTTCTCATTTCAGAGTGAGACATGTGCATTTCTCACAAAAGCATTTCTTGAAATTCATACACGTTCAAAGAACGTGATTATCTTTCAAAATAAAGCTTCTACAGACAAAAGGAACACTGTTCTCACATTTAACCATACTTTGACATATCCCAAACAGACGCTACTCATTTCAGAGTAACACATGTGCGTTTCTCACAAAAACATTTCATGAAATTCATACACTTTCAAAGAACGTGATTATCTTTCAAAGTAAAGCTTTTACAGCGAAAAGGAACACTGTTCTCACTTTTAACCATACTTTGACATATCCCAAACAGACACGTCTCATTTCAGAGTGACACATGTGCATTTCTCACAAAAGCATTTCATGAAATTCATACACATTCAAAGAACGTGATTATCTTTCAAAGTAAAGCTTTTACAGAGAAAAGGAACACTGTTCTCACTTTTAGCCATATCTTGCCATATCCCAAGCAGATGCTTCTCATTTCAGAGTAACACATGTGTGTTTCTCACAAAAGCATTTCATGAAATTCTTTTGCTTAAAAAGAACGTGATTATCTTCCAAAGTAAAGCTTCTACAGAGAAAAGGAACACTGTTCTCACATTTAACCATACTTTGACATATCCCAAACAGATGCTACTCATTTCAGAATAACACATGTGTGTTTCTCACAAAAGCATTTCATGAAATTCTTTTGCTTAAAAAGAACGTGATTATCTTTCAACTTAAACCTTCTACAGAGAAAAGGAACACTGTTCTCACATTTAACCATACTTTTACATATCCCAAACAGACGCTTCTCATTTCAGAGTAACAGATGTGGGTTTCTCACAAAAGCATTTCATGAAATTCTTTTGCTTTCAAAGAACGTGATTACCTTTAAAAGTAAACCTTCTACAGAGAAAAGGAACCCTGTTCTCACGTTTAACCATCCTTTGACGTATCACTAACAGACGCTTCTCATTTTAGAGTAACACATGTGCGTTTCTCACAAAAGCATTTAATGAAATTCATACACTTTCAAAGAACGTGATTATCTTTCAAAGTAAAGCTTCTACAGAGAAAAGGAACACTGTTCTCACTTTTAACCATACTTTGACATATCCCAAACAGACGCTACTCATTTCAGAGTAACACATGTGCGATTCTCACAAAAGCATTTCATGAAATTCATACACTTTCAAAGAACGTGATTATCTTTCAAAGTAAACCTTCTACAGAGAAAAGGAACACTGTTCTCACTTTTAACCATACTTTGACATATAATAAACAGACGCTTCTCATTTCAGAGTAACACATGTGCGTTTCTCACAAAAGCATTTCATGAAATTCTTTTGCTTTCAAAGAACGTGATTATCTTTCAAAGTAAAGCTTTTACAGAAAAAGGAACACTGTTCTCACTTTTAACCATATTTTGTCGTATCCCAAACAGACGCTTCTCATTTCAGAGTAACAGATGTGCGTTTCTCACAAAAGCATTTCATGAAATTCATTTGCTTTCAAAGAACGTGATTATCTTTCAAAGTAAAGCTTCTCCAGAGAAAAGGAACACTGTTCTCACATTTAACCATACTTTGACATATCCTAAACAGACGGTTCTCATTTCAGAGTGAGACATGTGCATTTCTCACAAAAGCATTTCATGAAATTCTTTTGCTTTCAAAGAACGTGATTATCTTTCAAAGTAAAGCTTTTACAGAGAAAAGGAACACTGTTCTCACTTTTAACCATACTTTGACATATCCCAAACAGACGCTACTCATTTCAGAGTAACACATGTGCGATTCTCACAAAAGCATTTCATGAAATTCATACACTTTCAAAGAACGTGATTATCTTTCAAAGTAAAGCTTTTACAGAGAAAAGGAACACTGTTCTCACTTTTAACCATACTTTGAGGTATCCCAAACAGACGCTTCTCATATCAGAGTAACACATGTGCATTTCTCACAAAAGCATTTCATGAAATTCTTTTGCTTTCAAAGAACGTGATTATCTTTCAAAGTAAACCTTCTAAAGAGAAAAGGAACACTGTTCTCACTTTTAACCATACTTTGACATATCCCAAACAGACGCTTCTCATTTCAGAGTAACAGATGTGCTTTTCTCACAAAAGCATTTCATGAAATTCTTTTGCTTTCAAAGAACCTGATTATCTTTCAAAGTAAACCTTCTACAGAGAAAAGGAACACTGTTCTCACTTTTAACCATCATTTGACGTATGACAAACAGACGCTTCTCATTTTAGAGTAACACATGTGCGTTTCTCACAAAAGCATTTCATGAAATTCACACACTTTCAAAGAACGTGATTATCTTTCAAAGTCAAGCTTTTACAGAGAAAAGGAACACTGTTCTCACTTTTAACCATACTTTGAGGTATCCCAAACAGACGCTTCTCATATCAGAGTAACACATGTGCATTTCTCACAAAAGCATTTCATGAAATTCTTTTGCTTTCAAAGAACGTGATTATCTTTCAAAGTAAAGCTTCTACAGAGAAAAGGAACACTGTTCTCACTTTTAACCATCCTTTGACGTATCACAAACCGACGCTTCTCATTTCAGAGTAACACATGTGCATTTCTCACAAAAGCATTTCATGAAATTCTTTTGCTTTCAAAGAACGTGATTATCTTTCAAAGTAAAGCTTCTACAAGAAAAGGAACACTGTTCTCACATTTAACCATACTTTGACATATCCCAAACAGACGGTTCTCATTTCAGAGTGAGACATGTGCATTTCTCACAAAAGCATTTCTTGAAATTCATACACCTTCAAAGAACGTGATTATCTTTCAAAGTAAAGCTTCTACAGAGAAAAGGAACACTGTTCTCACTTTTAACCATACTTTGACATATCCCAAACAGACGCTACACATTTCAGAGTAACACATGTGCGTTTCTCACAAAAGTATTTCATGAAATTCATACACTTTCAAAGAACGTGATTATCTTTCAAAGTAAAGCTTTTACAGCGAAAAGGAACACTGTTCTCACTTTTAACCATACTTTGACATATCCCAAACAGACACGTCTCATTTCAGAGTGACACATGTGCGTTTCTCACAAAAGCATTTCATGAAATTCATACACATTCAAAGAACGTGATTATCTTTCAAAGTAAAGCTTTTACAGAGAAAAGGAACACTGTTCTCACTTTTAGCCATATCTTGCCATATCCCAAGCAGATGCTTCTCATTTCAGAGTAACACATGTGTGTTTCTCACAAAAGCATTTCATGAAATTCTTTTGCTTAAAAAGAACGTGATTATCTTCCAAAGTAAAGCTTCTACAGAGAAAAGGAACACTGTTCTCACATTTAACCATACTTTGACATAACCCAAACAGATGCTACTCATTTCAGAGTAACACATGTGTGTTTCTCACAAAAGCATTTCATGAAATTCTTTTGCTTAAAAAGAACGTGATTATCTTTCAACGTCAACCTTCTACAGAGAAAAGGAACACTGTTCTCACATTTAACCATACTTTTACATATCCCAAACAGACGCTTCTCATTTCAGAGTAATAGATGTGGGTTTCTCCCAAATCCTTTCATGAAATTCTTTTTTTTTTCAAAGAACGTGATTATCTTTCAAAGTAAAGCTTCTACAGAGAAAAGGAACACTGTTCTCACTTTTAACCATACTTTGAGGTATCCCAAACAGACGCTACTCATTTCAGAGTAACACATGTGCGTTTCTCACAAAAGCATTTCATGAAATTCATACACTTTCAAAGAACGTGATTATCTTTCAAAGTAAACCTTCTACAGAGAAAAGGAACACTGTTCTCACTTTTAACCATACTTTGACATATCCCAAACAGACGCTTCTCATTTCAGAGTAACACATGTGCGTTTCTCACAAAAGCATTTCATGAAATTCTTTTGCTTTCAAAGAACGTGATTATCTTTCAAAGTAAAGCTTTTACAGAGAAAAGGAACACTGTTCTCACTTTTAACCATACTTTGACGTATCCCAAACAGATGCTTCTCATTTCAGAGTAACACATGTGCGTTTCTCACAAAAGCATTTCATGAAATTCATTTGCTTTCAAAGAACGTGATTATCTTTCTAAGTAAAGCTTTTACAGAGAAAAGGAACACTGTTCTCACTTTTAACCATACATTGACGTATCCCAAACAGACGCTTCTCATTTCAGAGTAACAGATGTGCGTTTCTCACAAAAGCATTCCATGAAATTCATTTGCTTTCAAAGAACGTGATTATCTTTCAAAGTAAAGCTTCTACAGAGAAAAGGAACACTGTTCTCACATTTAACCATACTTTGACATATCCCAAACAGACGCTTCTCATTTCAGAGTAACAGATGTGCTTTTCTCACAAAAGCATTTCATGAAATTCTTTTGCTTTCAAAGAACCTGATTATCTTTCAAAGTAAACCTTCTACAGAGAAAAGGAACACTGTTCTCACTTTTAACCATCATTTGACGTATCACAAACAGACGCTTCTCATTTTAGAGTAACACATGTGCGTTTCTCACAAAAGCATTTCATGAAATTCACACACTTTCAAAGAACGTGATTATCTTTAAAAAGTCAAGCTTTTACAGAGAAAAGGAACACTGTTCTCACTTTTAACCATACTTTGAGGTATCCCAAACAGACGCTTCTCATATCAGAGTAACACATGTGCATTTCTCACAAAAGCATTTCATGAAATTCTTTTGCTTTCAAAGAACGTGATTATCTTTCAAAGTAAAGCTTCTACAGAGAAAAGGAACACTGTTCTCACTTTTAACCATACTTTGACGTATCACAAACCGACGCTTCTCATTTCAGAGTAACACATGTGCGTTTCTCACAAAAGCATTTCATGAAATTCTTTTGCTTTCAAAGAACGTGATTATCTTTCAAAGTAAATCTTCTACAAGAAAAGGAACACTGTTCTCACATTTAACCATACTTTGACATATCCCAAACAGACGGTTCTCATTTCAGAGTGAGACATGTGCATTTCTCACAAAAGCATTTCTTGAAATTCATACACCTTCAAAGAACGTGATTATCTTTCAAAGTAAAGCTTCTACAGAGAAAAGGAACACTGTTCTCACTTTTAACCATACTTTGACATATCCCAAACAGACGCTACACATTTCAGAGTAACACATGTGCGTTTCTCACAAAAGCATTTCATGAAATTCATACACTTTCAAAGAACGTGATTATCTTTCAAAGTAAAGCTTTTACAGCGAAAAGGAACACTGTTCTCACTTTTAACCATACTTTGACATATCCCAAACAGACACGTCTCATTTCAGAGTGACACATGTGCGTTTCTCACAAAAGCATTTCATGAAATTCATACACATTCAAAGAACGTGATTATCTTTCAAAGTAAAGCTTTTACAGAGAAAAGGAACACGGTTCTCACTTTTAGCCATATCTTGCCATATCCCAAGCAGATGCTTCTCATTTCAGAGTAACACATGTGTGTTTCTCACAAAAGCATTTCATGAAATTCTTTTGCTTAAAAAGAACGTGATTATCTTCCAAAGTAAAGCTTCTACAGAGAAAAGGAACACTGTTCTCACATTTAACCATACTTTGACATAACCCAAACAGATGCTACTCATTTCAGAGTAACACATGTGTGTTTCTCACAAAAGCATTTCATGAAATTCTTTTGCTTAAAAAGAACGTGATTATCTTTCAACGTCAACCTTCTACAGAGAAAAGGAACACTGTTCTCACATTTAACCATACTTTTACATATCCCAAACAGACGCTTCTCATTTCAGAATAACAGATGTGGGTTTCTCACAAAAGCATTTCATGAAATTCTTTTTTTTTAAAGAACATGATTATCTTTCAAAGTAAAGCTTCTACAGAGAAAAGGAACACTGTTCTCACTTTTAACCATACTTTGAGGTATCCCAAACAGACGCTACACATTTCAGAGTAACACATGTGCGTTTCTCACAAAAGCATTTCATGAAATTCATACACTTTCAAAGAACGTGATTATCTTTCAAAGTAAACCTTCTACAGAGAAAAGGAACACTGTTCTCACTTTTAACCATACTTTGACATATCCTAAACAGACGCTTCTCATTTCAGAGTAACACATGTGCGTTTCTCACAAAAGCATTTCATGAAATTCTTTTGCTTTCAAAGAACGTGATTATCTTTCAAAGTAAAGCTTTTACAGAGAAAAGGAACACTGTTCTCACTTTTAACCATACTTTGACGTATCCCAAACAGATGCTTCTCATTTCAGAGTAACACATGTGCGTTTCTCACAAAAGCATTTCATGAAATTCATTTGCTTTCAAAGAACGTGATTATCTTTCAAAGTAAAGCTTCTCCAGAGAAAAGGAACACTGTTCTCACATTTAACCATACTTTGACATATCCCAAACAGACGGTTCTCATTTCAGAGTAACACATGTGCGTTTCTCACAAAAGCATTTAATGAAATTCATACACTTTCAAAGAACGTGATTATCTTTCAAAGTAAAGCTTTTACAGAGAAAAGGAACACTGTTCTCACTTTTAACCATACTTTGACATATCCCAAACAGACGCTTCTCATTTCAGAGTAACACATGTGCATTTCTCACAAAAGCATTTCATGAAATTCTTTTGCTTTCAAAGAACGTGATTATCTTTCAAAGTAAACCTTCTACAGAGAAAAGGAACACTTCTCTCACTTTTAATCATACCTTGCCATATCCCAAACAGACACTTCTCATTTCAGAGTGACACATGTGCGTTTCTCACAAAAGCATTTCATGAAATTCATACACATTCAAAGAACGTGAATATCTTTCAAAGTAAACCTTCTACAGAGAAAAGGAACACTGTTCTCACTTTAAACTATACTTTGACATATCCCAAACAGATGCTACTCATTTCAGTGTAACACATGTGTGTTTCTCACAAAAGCATTTCATGAAATTCTTTTGCTTAAAAAGAACGTGATTATCTTTCAAAGTAAACCTTCTACAGAGAAAAGGAACACTGTTCTCACATTTAACCATACTTTGACATATCCCAAACAGACGCTTCTCATTTCAGAGTGACACATGTGCGTTTCTCACAAAAGCATTTCATGAAATTCTTTTGCTTTCAAAGAACGTGATTATCTTTCAAAGTAAACCTTCTACAGAGAAAAGGAACACCGTTCTCACTTTTAACCATCCTTTGACGTATCACAAACAGACGCTTCTCATTTTAGAGTAACACATGTGCGTTTCTCACAAAAGCATTTCATGAAATTCATACACTTTCAAAGAACGTGATTATCTTTCAAAGTAAAGCTTTTACAGAGAAAAGGAACACTGTTCTTACTTTTAACCATACTTTGAGTTATCCCAAACAGACGCTTCTCATTTCAGAGTAACAGATGTGCGTTTCTCACAAAAGCATTTCATGAAATTCTTTTGCTTTCAAAGAACGTGATTATCTTTCAAAGTAAAGCTTCTACAGAGAAAAGGAACACTGTTCTCACTTTTAACCATACTTTGACATATCCCAAACAGACGCTACTCATTTCAGAGTAACACATGTGCGTTTCTCACAAAAGCATTTCATGAAATTCATACACTTTCAAAGAACGTGATTATCTTTCAAAGTAAACCTTCTACAGAGAAAAGGAACACTGTTCTCACTTTTAACCATACTTTGACATATCCCAAACAGACGCTTCTCATTTCAGAGTAACACATGTGCGTTTCTCACAAAAGCATTTCATGAAATTCTTTTGCTTTCAAAGAACGTGATTATCTTTCAAAGTAAAGCTTTTACAGAGAAAAGGAACACTGTTCCCACTTTTAACCATACTTTGAGGTATCCCAAACAGACGCTTCTCATATCAGAGTAACACATGTGCATTTCTCACAAAAGCATTTCATGAAATTCTTTTGCTTTCAAAGAACGTGATTATCTTTCAAAGTAAAGCTTCTACAGAGAAAAGGAAAACTGTTCTCACTTTTAACCATCCTTTGACGTATCACAAACCGACGCTTCCCATTTCAGAGTAACACATGTGCGTTTCTCACAAAAGCATTTCATGAAATTCATACACTTTCAAAGAACGTGATTATCTTTCAAAGTAAAGCTTCTACAGAGAAATGGAACACTGTTCTCACATTAAACCATACTTTGACATATCCCAAACAGACGGTTCTCATTTCAGAGTGAGACATGTGCATTTCTCACAAAAGCATTTCTTGAAATTCATACACCCTCAAAGAACGTGATTATCTTTCAAAGTAAAGCTTCTACAGAGAAAAGGAACACTGTTCTCACTTTTAACTATACTTTGACATATCCCAAACAGACGCTACTCATTTCAGAGTAACACATGTGCGTTTCTCAAAAAAGCATTTCATGAAATTCATACACTTTCAAAGAACGTGATTATCTTTCATAGTAAAGCTTTTACAGCGAAAAGGAACACTGTTCTCACTTTTAACCATACTTTGACATATCCCAAACAGACACGTCTCAGTTCAGAGTGACACATGTGCGTTTCTCACAAAAGCATTTCATGAAATTCATACACATTCAAAGAACGTGATTATCTTTCAAAGTAAAGCTTTTACAGAGGAAAGGAACACTGTTCTCACTTTTAGCCATACCTTGCCATATCCCAAGCAGATGCTTCTCATTTCAGAGTAACACATGTGCGTTTCTCACAAAAGCATTTCATGAAATTCTTTTGCTTAAAAAGAACGTGATTATCTTCCAAAGTAAAGCTTCTACAGAGAAAAGGAACACTGTTCTCACATTTAACCATACTTTGACATATCCCAAACAGATGCTACTCATTTCAGAGTAACACATGTGTGTTTCTCACAAAAGGATTTCATGAAATTCTTTTGCTTAAAAAGAACGTGATTATCTTTCAACGTAAACCTTCTACAGAGAAAAGGAACACTGTTCTCACATTTAACCATACTTTGACATATCCCAAACAGACGCTTCTCATTTCAGAGTAACACATGTGCGTTTCTCACAAAAGCATTTCATGAAATTCTTTTGCTTTCAAAGAACGTGATTATCTTTCAAAGTAAAGCTTTTACAGAGAAAAGGAACACTGTTCTCACTTTTAACCATACTTTGACGTATCCCAAACAGATGCTTCTCATTTCAGAGTAACACATGTGCGTTTCTCACAAAAGCATTTCATGAAATTCATTTGCTTTCAAAGAACGTGATTATCTTTCAAAGTAAAGCTTCTACAGAGAAAAGGAACACTGTTCTCACTTTTAACCATACTTTGACATATCCCAAACAGACGGTTCTCATTTCAGAGTAACACATGTGCGTTTCTCACAAAAGCATTTAATGAAATTCATACACTTTCAAAGAACGTGATTATCTTTCAAAGTAAAGCTTTTACAGAGAAAAGGAACACTGTTCTCACTTTTAACCATACTTTGACATATCCCAAACAGACGCTTCTCATTTCAGAGTAACACATGTGCATTTCTCACAAAAGCATTTCATGAAATTCTTTTGCTTTCAAAGAACGTGATTATCTTTCAAAGTAAACCTTCTACAGAGAAAAGGAACACTTCTCTCACTTTTAATCATACCTTGCCATATCCCAAACAGACACTTCTCATTTCAGAGTGACACATGTGCGTTTCTCACAAAAGCATTTCATGAAATTCATACACATTCAAAGAACGTGAATATCTTTCAAAGTAAACCTTCTACAGAGAAAAGGAACACTGTTCTCACTTTAAACTATACTTTGACATATCCCAAACAGATGCTACTCATTTCAGTGTAACACATGTGTGTTTCTCACAAAAGCATTTCATGAAATTCTTTTGCTTAAAAAGAACGTGATTATCTTTCAAAGTAAACCTTCTACAGAGAAAAGGAACACTGTTCTCACATTTAACCATACTTTGACATATCCCAAACAGACGCTTCTCATTTCAGAGTGACACATGTGCGTTTCTCACAAAAGCATTTCATGAAATTCTTTTGCTTTCAAAGAACGTGATTATCTTTCAAAGTAAACCTTCTACAGAGAAAAGGAACACCGTTCTCACTTTTAACCATCCTTTGACGAATCACAAACAGACGCTTCTCATTTTAGAGTAACACATGTGCGTTTCTCACAAAAGCATTTCATGAAATTCATACACTTTCAAAGAACGTGATTATCTTTCAAAGTAAAGCTTTTACAGAGAAAAGGAACACTGTTCTTACTTTTAACCATACTTTGAGTTATCCCAAACAGACGCTTCTCATTTCAGAGTAACAGATGTGCGTTTCTCACAAAAGCATTTCATGAAATTCTTTTGCTTTCAAAGAACGTGATTATCTTTCAAAGTAAAGCTTCTACAGAGAAAAGGAACACTGTTCTCACTTTTAACCATACTTTGACATATCCCAAACAGACGCTACTCATTTCAGAGTAACACATGTGCGTTTCTCACAAAAGCATTTCATGAAATTCATACACTTTCAAAGAACGTGATTATCTTTCAAAGTAAACCTTCTACAGAGAAAAGGAACACTGTTCTCACTTTTAACCATACTTTGACATATCCCAAACAGACGCTTCTCATTTCAGAGTAACACATGTGCGTTTCTCACAAAAGCATTTCATGAAATTCTTTTGCTTTCAAAGAACGTGATTATCTTTCAAAGTAAAGCTTTTACAGAGAAAAGGAACACTGTTCCCACTTTTAACCATACTTTGAGGTATCCCAAACAGACGCTTCTCATATCAGAGTAACACATGTGCATTTCTCACAAAAGCATTTCATGAAATTCTTTTGCTTTCAAAGAACGTGATTATCTTTCAAAGTAAAGCTTCTACAGAGAAAAGGAAAACTGTTCTCACTTTTAACCATCCTTTGACGTATCACAAACCGACGCTTCCCATTTCAGAGTAACACATGTGCGTTTCTCACAAAAGCATTTCATGAAATTCATACACTTTCAAAGAACGTGATTATCTTTCAAAGTAAAGCTTCTACAGAGAAATGGAACACTGTTCTCACATTAAACCATACTTTGACATATCCCAAACAGACGGTTCTCATTTCAGAGTGAGACATGTGCATTTCTCACAAAAGCATTTCTTGAAATTCATACACCCTCAAAGAACGTGATTATCTTTCAAAGTAAAGCTTCTACAGAGAAAAGGAACACTGTTCTCACTTTTAACTATACTTTGACATATCCCAAACAGACGCTACTCATTTCAGAGTAACACATGTGCGTTTCTCAAAAAAGCATTTCATGAAATTCATACACTTTCAAAGAACGTGATTATCTTTCATAGTAAAGCTTTTACAGCGAAAAGGAACACTGTTCTCACTTTTAACCATACTTTGACATATCCCAAACAGACCCGTCTCAGTTCAGAGTGACACATGTGCGTTTCTCACAAAAGCATTTCATGAAATTCATACACATTCAAAGAACGTGATTATCTTTCAAAGTAAAGCTTTTACAGAGGAAAGGAACACTGTTCTCACTTTTAGCCATACCTTGCCATATCCCAAGCAGATGCTTCTCATTTCAGAGTAACACATGTGCGTTTCTCACAAAAGCATTTCATGAAATTCTTATGCTTAAAAAGAACGTGATTATCTTTCAAAGTAAAGCTTCTACAGAGAAAAGGAACACTGTTCTCACATTTAACCATACTTTGACATATCCCAAACAGATGCTACTCATTTCAGAGTAACACATGTGTGTTTCTCACAAAAGGATTTCATGAAATTCTTTTGCTTAAAAAGAACGTGATTATCTTTCAACGTAAACCTTCTACAGAGAAAAGGAACACTGTTCTCACATTTAACCATACTTTGACATATCCCAAACAGACGCTTCTCATTTCAGAGTAACAGATGTGGGTTTCTCACAAAAGCATTTCATGAAATTCTTTTGCTTTCAAAGAACGTGATTACCTTTAAAAGTAAACCTTCTACAGAGAAAAGGAACACTGTTCTCACTTTTAACCATCCTTTGACGTATCACAAACAGACGCTTCTCATTTTAGAATAACACATGTGCGTTTCTCACAAAAGCATTTAATGAAATTCATACACTTTCAAAGAACGTGATTATCTTTCAAAGTAAACTTTTACAGAGAAAAGGAACACTGTTCTCACTTTTAACCATACTTTGACTTATCCCAAACAGACGCTTCTCATTTCAGAGTAACAGATGTGCGTTTCTCACAAAAGCAATTCATGAAATTCTTTTGCTTTCAAAGAACGTGATTATCTTTCAAAGTAAAGCTTCTACAGAGAAAAGGAACACTGTTGTCACTTTTAACCATACTTTGACATATCCCAAACAGACGCTTCTCATTTCAGAGTAACACATGTGCGTTTCTCACAAAAGCATTTCATGAAATTCATACACTTTCAAAGAACGTGATTATCTTTCAAAGTAAACCTTCTACAGAGAAAAGGAACACTGTTCTCACTTTTAACCATACTTTGACATATCCTAAACAGACGCTTCTCATTTCAGAGTAACACATGTGCGTTTCTCAAAAAGAATTTCATGAAATTCTTTTGCTTTCAAAGAACGTGATTATCTTTCAAAGTAAAGCTTTTACAGAGAAAAGGAACACTGTTCTCACTTTTAACCATACTTTGACGTATCCCAAACAGACGCTTCTCATTTCAGAGTAACACATGTGTGTTTCTCACAAAAGCATTTCATGAAATTCTTTTGCTTTCAAAGAACGTGATTATCTTTCAAAGTAAAGCTTCTCCAGAGAAAAGGAACACTGTTCTCACATTTAACCATACTTTGACATATCCCAAACTGACGGTTCTCATTTCAGAGTGAGACATGTGCATTTCTCACAAAAGCATTTCATGAAATTCTTTTGCATTCAAAGAACGTGATTATCTTTCAAAGTAAAGCTTCTACAGAGAAAAGGAACACTGTTCTCACTTTTAACCATACTTTGACATATCCCAAACAGATGCTACTCATTTCAGAGTAACACATGTGCGTTTCTCACAAAAGCATTTAATGAAATTCATACACTTTCAAAGAACGTGATTATCTTTCAAAGTAAAGCTTTTACAGAGAAAAGGAACACTGTTCTCACTTTTAACCATACTTTGACATATCCCAAACAGACGCTTCTCATTTCAGAGTAATACATGTGCATTTCTCACAAAAGCATTTCATGAAATTCTTTTGCTTTCAAAGAACGTGATTATCTTTCAAAGTAAACCTTCTACAGAGTAAAGGAACACTGCTCTCACTTTTAACCATACCTTGCCATATCCCAAACAGACACTTCTCATTTCAGAGTGACACATGTGCGTTTCTCACAAAAGCATTTCATGAAATTCATACACATTCAAAGAACGTGAATATCTTTCAAAGTAAACCTTCTACAGAGAAAAGGAACACTGTTCTCACTTTTAACTATACTTTGACATATCCCAAACAGATGCTACTCATTTCAGAGTAACACATGTGTGTTTCTCACAAAAGCATTTCATGAAATTCTTTTGCTTAAAAAGAACGTGATTATCTTTCAAAGTAAACCTTCTACAGAGAAAAGGAACACTGTTCTCACATTTAACCATACTTTGACATATCCCAAACAGACGCTTCTCATTTCAGAATGACACATGTGCATTTCTCACAAAAGCATTTCATGAAATTCTTCTGCTTTCAAAGAACGTGATTATCTTTCAAAGTAAACCTTCTACAGAGAAAAGGAACACCATTCTCACTTTTAACCATCCTTTGACGTATCACAAACAGACGCTTCTCATTTTAGAGTAACACATGTGCGTTTCTCACAAAAGCATTTCATGAAATTCTTTTGCTTAAAAAGAACGTGATTATCTTCCAAAGTAAAGCTTCTACAGAGAAAAGGAACACTGTTCTCACATTTAACCATACTTTGACATATCCCAAACAGATGCTACTCATTTCAGAGTAACACATGTGTGTTTCTCACAAAAGCATTTCATGAAATTCTTTTGCTTAAAAGAACGTGATTATCTTTCAAAGTAAACCTTCTACAGAGAAAAGGAACACTGTTCTCACATTTAACCATACTTTGACATATCCCAAACAGACGCTTCTCATTTCAGAGTAACAGATGTGGGTTTCTCACAAAAGCATTTCATGAAATTCTTTTGCTTTCAAAGACCGTGATTACCTTTAAAAGTAAAGCTTCTACAGAGAAAAGGAACACTGTTCTCACTTTTAACCATCCTTTGACTTATCACAAACAGACGCTTCTCATTTTAGAATAACACATGTGCGTTTCTCACAAAAGCATTTAATGAAATTCATACACTTTCAAAGAACGTGATTATCTTTCAAAGTAAACCTTCTACAGAGAAAAGGAACACTGTTCTCACTTTTAACCATACTTTGACTTATCCCAAACAGACGCTTCTCATTTCAGAGTAACAGATGTGCGTTTCTCACAAAAGCAATTCATGAAATTCTTTTGCTTTCAAAGAACGTGATTATCTTTCAAAGTAAAGCTTCTACAGAGAAAAGGAACACTGTTCTCACTTTTAACCATACTTTGACATATCCCAAACAGACGCTACTCATTTCAGAGTAACACATGTGCGTTTCTCACAAAAGCATTTCATGAAATTCATACACTTTCAAAGAACGTGATTATCTTTCAAAGTAAACCTTCTACAGAGAAAAGGAACACTGTTCTCACTTTTAACCATACTTTGACATATCCTAAACAGACGCTTCTCATTTCAGAGTAACACATGTGCGTTTCTCAAAAAAGAATTTCATGAAATTCTTTTGCTTTCAAAGAACGTGATTATCTATCAAAGTAAAGCTTTTACAGAGAAAAGGAACACTGTTCTCACTTTTAAACATACTTTGACGTATCCCAAACAGACGCTTCTCATTTCAGAGTAACACATGTGTGTTTCTCACAAAAGCATTTCATGAAATTCTTTTGCTTTCAAAGAACGTGATTATCTTTCAAAGTAAAGCTTCTCCAGAGAAAAGGAACACTGTTCTCACATTTAACCATACTTTGACATATCCCAAACTGACGGTTCTCATTTCAGAGTGAGACATGTGCATTTCTCACAAAAGCATTTCATGAAATTCTTTTGCTTTCAAAGAACGTGATTATCTTTCAAAGTAAAGCTTCTACAGAGAAAAGGAACACTGTTCTCACTTTTAACCATACTTTGACATATCCCAAACAGATGCTACTCATTTCAGAGTAACACATGTGCGTTTCTCACAAAAGCATTTAATGAAATTCATACACTTTCAAAGAACGTGTTTATCTTTCAAAGTAAAGCTTTTACAGAGAAAAGGAACACTGTTCTCACTTTTAACCATACTTTGACATATCCCAAACAGACGCTTCTCATTTCAGAGTAATACATGTGCATTTCTCACAAAAGCATTTCATGAAATTCTTTTGCTTTCAAAGAACGTGATTATCTTTCAAAGTAAACCTTCTACAGAGTAAAGGAACACTGCTCTCACTTTTAACCATACCTTGCCATATCCCAAACAGACACTTCTCATTTCAGAGTGACACATGTGCGTTTCTCACAAAAGCATTTCATGAAATTCATACACATTCAAAGAACGTGAATATCTTTCAAAGTAAACCTTCTACAGAGAAAAGGAACACTGTTCTCACTTTTAACTATACTTTGACATATCCCAAACAGATGCTACTCATTTCAGAGTAACACATGTGTGTTTCTCACAAAAGCATTTCATGAAATTCTTTTGCTTAAAAAGAACGTGATTATCTTTCAAAGTAAACCTTCTACAGAGAAAAGGAACACTGTTCTCACATTTAACCATACTTTGACATATCCCAAACAGACGCTTCTCATTTCAGAATGACACATGTGCGTTTCTCACAAAAGTATTTCATGAAATTCTTTTGCTTTCAAAGAACGTGATTATCTTTCAAAGTAAACCTTCTACGGAGAAAAGGAACACCGTTCTCACTTTTAACCATCCTTTGACGTATCACAAACAGACGCTTCTCATTTTAGAGTAACACATGTGCGTTTCTCACAAAAGCATTTCATGAAATTCATACACTTTCAAAGAACGTGATTATCTTTCAAAGTAAACCTTCTACAGAGAAAAGGAACACTGTTCTCACTTTTAACCATACTTTGATATATCCTAAACAGACGCTTCTCATTTCAGAGTAACACATGTGCGTTTCTCACAAAAGCATTTCATGAAATTCTTTTGCTTTCAAAGAACATGATTATCTTTCAAAGTAAAGCTTTTACAGAGAAAAGGAACACTGTTCTCACTTTTAACCATACTTTGACGTATCACAAACACGCTTCTCATTTCAGAGTAACACATGTGCGTTTCTCACAAAAGCATTTCATGAAATTCTTTTGCTTTCAAAGAACGTGATTATCTTTCAAAGTAAAGCTTCTACAGAGAAAAGGAACACTGTTCTCACATTTAAAAATACTTTGACATATCCCAAACAGACGGTTCTCATTTCAGAGTGAAACATGTGCATTTCTCACAAAAGCATTTCTTGAAATTAATACACTTTCAAAGAACGTGATTATCTTTCAAAGTAAAGCTTCTACAGAGAAAAGGAACACTATTCTCACTTTTAACCATACTTTGACATATCCCAAACAGACGCTTCTCATTTCAGAGTAACACATGTGCGTTTCTCACAAAAGCATTTCATGAAATTCATACACTTTCAAAGAACGTGATTATCTTTCAAAGTAAAGCTTTTACAGAGAAAAGGAACACTGTTCTCACTTTTAACCATACTTTGACATATCCCAAACAGACGCTTCTCATTTCAGAGTAACACATGTGCGTTTCTCACAAAAGCATTTCATGAAATTCTTTTGCTTTCAAAGAACGTGATTATCTTTCAAAGTAAACCTTCTACAGAGAAAAGGAACACTGTTCTCACATTTAAAAATACTTTGACATATCCCAAACAGACGGTTCTCATTTCAGAGTGAAACATGTGCATTTCTCACAAAAGCATTTCTTGAAATTCATACACTTTCAAAGAACGTGATTATCTTTCAAAGTAAAGCTTCTACAGAGAAAAGGAACACTATTCTCACTTTTAACCATACTTTGACATATCCCAAACAGACGCTACTCATTTCAGAGTAACACATGTGCGTTTCTCACAAAAGCATTTCATGAAATTCATACACTTTCAAAGAACGTGTTTATCTTTCAAAGTAAAGCTTTTACAGAGAAAAGGAACACTGTTCTCACTTTTAACCATACTTTGACATATCCCAAACAGACGCTTCTCATTTCAGAGTAATACATGTGCATTTCTCACAAAAGCATTTCATGAAATTCTTTTGCTTTCAAAGAACGTGATTATCTTTCAAAGTAAACCTTCTACAGAGTAAAGGAACACTGCTCTCACTTTTAACCATACCTTGCCATATCCCAAACAGACACTTCTCATTTCAGAGTGACACATGTGCGTTTCTCACAAAAGCATTTCATGAAATTCATACACATTCAAAGAACGTGAATATCTTTCAAAGTAAACCTTCTACAGAGAAAAGGAACACTGTTCTCACTTTTAACTATACTTTGACATATCCCAAACAGATGCTACTCATTTCAGAGTAACACATGTGTGTTTCTCACAAAAGCATTTCATGAAATTCTTTTGCTTAAAAAGAACGTGATTATCTTTCAAAGTAAACCTTCTACAGAGAAAAGGAACACTGTTCTCACATTTAACCATACTTTGACATATCCCAAACAGACGCTTCTCATTTCAGAATGACACATGTGCGTTTCTCACAAAAGTATTTCATGAAATTCTTTTGCTTTCAAAGAACGTGATTATCTTTCAAAGTAAACCTTCTACGGAGAAAAGGAACACCGTTCTCACTTTTAACCATCCTTTGACGTATCACAAACAGACGCTTCTCATTTTAGAGTAACACATGTGCGTTTCTCACAAAAGCATTTCATGAAATTCATACACTTTCAAAGAACGTGATTATCTTTCAAAGTAAACCTTCTACAGAGAAAAGGAACACTGTTCTCACTTTTAACCATACTTTGATATATCCTAAACAGACGCTTCTCATTTCAGAGTAACACATGTGCGTTTCTCACAAAAGCATTTCATGAAATTCTTTTGCTTTCAAAGAACATGATTATCTTTCAAAGTAAAGCTTTTACAGAGAAAAGGAACACTGTTCTCACTTTTAACCATACTTTGACGTATCACAAACACGCTTCTCATATCAGAGTAACACATGTGCGTTTCTCACAAAAGCATTTCATGAAATTCTTTTGCTTTCAAAGAACGTGATTATCTTTCAAAGTAAAGCTTCTACAGAGAAAAGGAACACTGTTCTCACATTTAAAAATACTTTGACATATCCCAAACAGACGGTTCTCATTTCAGAGTGAAACATGTGCATTTCTCACAAAAGCATTTCTTGAAATTCATACACTTTCAAATAACGTGATTATCTTTCAAAGTAAAGCTTCTACAGAGAAAAGGAACACTATTCTCACTTTTAACCATACTTTGACATATCCCAAACAGACGCTACTCATTTCAGAGTAACACATGTGCGTTTCTCACAAAAGCATTTCATGAAATTCATACACTTTCAAAGAACGTGATTATCTTTCAAAGTAAAGCTTTTACAGAGAAAAGGAACACTGTTCTCACTTTTAACCATACTTTGACATATCCCAAACAGACGCTTCTCATTTCAGAGTAACACATGTGCATTTCTCACAAAACCATTTCATGAAATTCCTTTGCATTCAAAGAACGTGATTATCTTTCAAAGTAAACCTTCTACAGAGAAAAGGAACACTGCTCTCACTTTTATCCATACATTGCCATATCCCAAACAGACCCTTCTCATTTCAGAGTGACACATGTGCGTTTCTCACTAAAGCATTTCATGTAATTCATACACATTCAAAGAACGTGAATATCTTTCAAAGTAAACCTTCTACAGAGAAAAGGAACACTGTTCTCACTTTTAACTATACTTTGACATATCCCAAACAGATGCTACTCATTTCAGAGTAACACATGTTTACTCACAAAAGCATTTCATGAAATTCTTTTGCTTAAAAAGAACGTGATTATCTTACAAAGTAAACCTTCTACAGAGAAAAGGAACACTGTTCTCACTTTTAACCATACTTTGACATATCGCAAACAGACGCTTCTCATTTCAGAGTAACAGATGTACGTTTCTCAAAAAAGCATTTCATGAAATCCTTTTCCTTTCAAAGAACGTGATTATCTTTCAAAGTTAACCTTCTACAGAGAAAAGGAACACTGTTCTCACTTTTAACCATACTTTGACGTATCCCAAACAGACGCTTCTCATTTCAGAGTAACACATGTGCATTTCTCACAAAAGCATTTCATGAAATTCTTTTGCTTTCAAAGTAGGTGATTATCTTTCAAAGTAAAGCTTCTACAGAGAAAAGGAACACTGTTCTCACATTTAACCATACTTTGACTTATCCCAAACAGACGGTTCTCATTTCAGAGTGAGACATGTGCATTTCTCACAAAAGCATTTCTTGAAATTCATACACTTTCAAAGAACGTGATTATCTTTCAAAGTAAAGCTTCTACAGAGAAAAGGATCACTGTTCTAACTTTTAACCATACTTAGACATATCCCAAACAGACGCTACTCATTTCAGAGTAACACATGTGCGTTTCTCACAAAAGCATTTTATGAAATTCATACACTTTCAAAGAACGTGATTATCTTTCAAAGTAAACCTTCTACAGAGAAAAGGAACACTGTTCTCACTTTTAACCATCCTTTGACGTATCACAAACAGACGCTTCTCATTTCAGAGTAACACATGTGCGTTTCTCACAAAAGCATTTCTTGAAATTCATACACATTCAAAGAACGTGATTATCTTTCAAAGTAAAGCTTTTACAGAGGAAAGGAACACTGTTCTCACTTTTAGCCATACCTTGCCATATCCCAAGCAGATGCTTCTCATTTCAGAGTAACACATGTGCATTTCTCACAAAAGCATTTCATGAAATTATTTGCTTAAAAAGAACGTGATTATCTTCCAAAGTAAAGCTTCTACAGAGAAAAGGAACACTGTTCTCACCTTTAACCATACTTTGACATATCCCAAACAGATGCTACCCATTTCAGAGTAACACATGTGTGTTTCTCACAAAAGCATTTCATGAAATTCTTTTGCTTAAAAAGAACGTGATTATCTTTCAACGTAAACCTTCTACAGAGAAAAGGAACACTGTTCTCACATTTAACCATACTTTGACATATCCCAAACAGACGCTTCTCATTTCAGAGTAACAGATGTGGGTTTCTCACAAAAGCATTTCATGAAATTCTTTTGCTTTCAAAGAACGTGATTACCTTTAAAAGTAAACCTTCTACAGAGAAAAGGAACACTGTTCTCACTTTTAACCATCCTTTGACGTATCACAAACAGACGCTTCTCATTTTAGAATAACACATGTGCGTTTCTCACAAAAGCATTTAATGAAATTCATACACTTTCAAAGAACGTGATTATCTTTCAAAGTAAAGCTTTTACAGAGAAAAGGAACACTGTTCTCACTTTTAACCATACTTTGACTTATCCCAAACAGACGCTTCTCATTTCAGAGTAACAGATGTGCGTTTCTCACAAAAGCAATTCATGAAATTCTTTTGCTTTCAAAGAACGTGATTATCTTTCAAAGTAAAGCTTCTACAGAGAAAAGGAACTCTGTTCTCACTTTTAACCATACTTTGACATATCCCAAACAGATGCTACTCATTTCAGAGTAACACATGTGCGTTTCTCACAAAAGCATTTAATGAAATTCATACACTTTCAAAGAACGTGATTATCTTTCAAAGTAAAGCTTTTACAGAGAAAAGGAACACTGTTCTCACTTTTAACCATACTTTGACATATCCCAAACAGACGCTTCTCATTTCAGAGTAATACATGTGCATTTCTCACAAAAGCATTTCATGAAATTCTTTTGCTTTCAAAGAACGTGATTATCTTTCAAAGTAAAGCTTCTACAGAGAAAAGGAACACTGTTCTCACATTTAACCATACTTTGACATATCCCAAACAGACGCTTCTCATTTCAGAATGACACATGTGCATTTCTCACAAAAGTATTTCATGAAATTCTTTTGCTTTCAAAGAACGTGATTATCTTTCAAAGTAAACCTTCTACAGAGAAAAGGAACACCGTTCTCACTTTTAACCATCCTTTGACGTATCACAAACAGACGCTTCTCATTTTAGAGTAACACATGTGCGTTTCTCACAAAAGCATTTCATGAAATTCTTTTGCTTAAAAAGAACGTGATTATCTTCCAAAGTAAAGCTTCTACAGAGAAAAGGAACACTGTTCTCACATTTAACCATACTTTGACATATCCCAAACAGATGCTACTCATTTCAGAGTAACACATGTGTGTTTCTCACAAAAGCATTTCATGAAATTCTTTTGCTTAAAAAGAACGTGATTATCTTTCAACGTAAACCTTCTACAGAGAAAAGGAACACTGTTCTCACATTTAACCATACTTTGACATATCCCAAACAGACGCTTCTCATTTCAGAGTAACAGATGTGGGTTTCTCACAAAAGCATTTCATGAAATTCTTTTGCTTTCAAAGAATGTGATTACCTTTAAAAGTAAAGCTTCTACAGAGAAAAGGAACACTGTTCTCACTTTTAACCATCCTTTGACGTATCACAAACAGACGCTTCTCATTTTAGAATAACACATGTGCGTTTCTCACAAAAGCATTTAATGAAATTCATACACTTTCAAAGAACGTGATTATCTTTCAAAGTAAAGCTTTTACAGAGAAAAGGAACACTGTTCTCACGTTTAACCATACTTTGACTTATCCCAAACAGACGCTTCTCATTTCAGAGTAACAGATGTGCGTTTCTCACAAAAGCAATTCATGAAATTCTTTTGCTTTCAAAGAACGTGATTATCTTTCAAAGTAAAGCTTCTACAGAGAAAAGGAACACTGTTCTCACTTTTAACCATACTTTGACATATCCTAAACAGACGCTTCTCATTTCAGAGTAACACATGTGCGTTTCTCAAAAAAGCATTTCATGAAATTCTTTTGCTTTCAAAGAACGTGATTATCTTTCAAAGTAAAGCTTTTACAGAGAAAAGGAACACTGTTCTCACTTTTAAACATACTTTGACGTATCCCAAACAGACGCTTCTCATTTCAGAGTAACACATGTGTGTTTCTCACAAAAGCATTTCATGAAATTCTTTTGCTTTCAAAGAACGTGATTATCTTTCAAAGTAAAGCTTCTCCAGAGAAAAGGAACACTGTTCTCACATTTAACCATACTTTGACATATCCCAAACTGACGGTTCTCATTTCAGAGTGAGACATGTGCATTTCTCACAAAAGCATTTCATGAAATTCTTTTGCTTTCAAAGAACGTGATTATCTTTCAAAGTAAAGCTTCTACAGAGAAAAGGAACACTGTTCTCACTTTTAACCATACTTTGACATATCCCAAACAGATGCTACTCATTTCAGAGTAACACATGTGCGTTTCTCACAAAAGCATTTAATGAAATTCATACACTTTCAAAGAACGTGTTTATCTTTCAAAGTAAAGCTTTTACAGAGAAAAGGAACACTGTTCTCACTTTTAACCATACTTTGACATATCCCAAACAGACGCTTCTCATTTCAGAGTAATACATGTGCATTTCTCACAAAAGCATTTCATGAAATTCTTTTGCTTTCAAAGAACGTGATTATCTTTCAAAGTAAACCTTCTACAGAGTAAAGGAACACTGCTCTCACTTTTAACCATACCTTGCCATATCCCAAACAGACACTTCTCATTTCAGAGTGACACATGTGCGTTTCTCACAAAAGCATTTCATGAAATTCATACACATTCAAAGAACGTGAATATCTTTCAAAGTAAACCTTCTACAGAGAAAAGGAACACTGTTCTCACTTTTAACTATACTTTGACATATCCCAAACAGATGCTACTCATTTCAGAGTAACACATGTGTGTTTCTCACAAAAGCATTTCATGAAATTCTTTTGCTTAAAAAGAACGTGATTATCTTTCAACGTAAACCTTCTACAGAGAAAAGGAACACTGTTCTCACATTTAACCATACTTTGACATATCCCAAACAGACGCTTCTCATTTCAGAATGACACATGTGCGTTTCTCACAAAAGTATTTCATGAAATTCTTTTGCTTTCAAAGAACGTGATTATCTTTCAAAGTAAACCTTCTACGGAGAAAAGGAACACCGTTCTCACTTTTAACCATCCTTTGACGTATCACAAACAGACGCTTCTCATTTTAGAGTAACACATGTGCGTTTCTCACAAAAGCATTTCATGAAATTCATACACTTTCAAAGAACGTGATTATCTTTCAAAGTAAACCTTCTACAGAGAAAAGGAACACTCTTCTCACTTTTAACCATACTTTGATATATCCTAAACAGACGCTTCTCATTTCAGAGTAACACATGTGCGTTTCTCACAAAAGCATTTCATGAAATTCTTTTGCTTTCAAAGAACATGATTATCTTTCAAAGTAAAGCTTTTACAGAGAAAAGGAACACTGTTCTCACTTTTAACCATACTTTGACGTATCACAAACACGCTTCTCATTTCAGAGTAACACATGTGCGTTTCTCACAAAAGCATTTCATGAAATTCTTTTGCTTTCAAAGAACGTGATTATCTTTCAAAGTAAAGCTTCTACAGAGAAAAGGAACACTGTTCTCACATTTAAAAATACTTTGACATATCCCAAACAGACGGTTCTCATTTCAGAGTGAGACATGTGCATTTCTCAGAAAAGCATTTCTTGAAATTCATACACTTTCAAAGAACGTGATTATCTTTCAAAGTAAAGCTTCTACAGAGAAAAGGAACACTATTCTCACTTTTAACCATACTTTGACATATCCCAAACAGACGCTACTCATTTCAGAGTAACACATGTGCGTTTCTCACAAAAGCATTTCATGAAATTCATACACTTTCAAAGAACGTGATTATCTTTCAAAGTAAAGCTTTTACAGAGAAAAGGAACACTGTTCTCACTTTTAACCATACTTTGACATATCCCAAACAGACGCTTCTCATTTCAGAGTAACACATGTGCATTTCTCACAAAACCATTTCATGAAATTCCTTTGCATTCAAAGAACGTGATTATCTTTCAAAGTAAACCTTCTACAGAGAAAAGGAACACTGCTCTCACTTTTATCCATACATTGCCATATCCCAAACAGACACTTCTCATTTCAGAGTGACACATGTGCGTTTCTCACTAAAGCATTTCATGTAATTCATACACATTCAAAGAACGTGAATATCTTTCAAAGTAAATCTTCTACAGAGAAAAGGAACACTGTTCTCACTTTTAACTATACTTTGACATATCCCAAACAGATGCTACTCATTTCAGAGTAACACATGTTTACTCACAAAAGCATTTCATGAAATTCTTTTGCTTAAAAAGAACGTGATTATCTTACAAAGTAAACCTTCTACAGAGAAAAGGAACACTGTTCTCACATTTAACCATACTTTGACATATCGCAAACAGACGCTTCTCATTTCAGAGTAACAGATGTACGTTTCTCAAAAAAGCATTTCATGAAATCCTTTTGCTTTCAAAGAACGTGATTATCTTTCAAAGTTAACCTTCTACAGAGAAAAGGAACACTGT
This sequence comes from Microtus agrestis, assembly GCA_902806775.1. Classification (NCBI taxonomy): domain Eukaryota; kingdom Metazoa; phylum Chordata; class Mammalia; order Rodentia; family Cricetidae; genus Microtus; species Microtus agrestis. Next base: position 31,109 of record CADCXT010004527.1, on the reverse strand, counting down.
TCTCACTTTTAACCATATTTTGACGTATCCCAAACAGACGCTTCTCATTTCAGAGTAACACATGTGCATTTCTCACAAAAGCATTTCATGAAATTCTTTTGCTTTCAAAGTACGTGATTATCTTTCAAAGTAAAGCTTCTACAGAGAAAAGGAACACTGTTCTCACATTTAACCATACTTTGACTTATCCCAAACAGACGGTTCTCATTTCAGAGTGAGACATGTGCATTTCTCACAAAAGCATTTCTTGAAATTCATACACTTTCAAAGAACGTGATTATCTTTCAAAGTAAAGCTTCTACAGAGAAAAGGATCACTGTTCTAACTTTTAACCATACTTAGACATATCCCAAACAGACGCTACTCATTTCAGAGTAACACATGTGCGTTTCTCACAAAAGCATTTTATGAAATTCATACACTTTCAAAGAACGTGATTATCTTTCAAAGTAAACCTTCTACAGAGAAAAGGAACACTGTTCTCACTTTTAACCATCCTTTGACGTATCACAAACAGACGCTTCTCATTTCAGAGTAACACATGTGCGTTTCTCACAAAAGCATTTCTTGAAATTCATACACATTCAAAGAACGTGATTATCTTTCAAAGTAAAGCTTTTACAGAGGAAAGGAACACTGTTCTCACTTTTAGCCATACCTTGCCATATCCCAAGCAGATGCTTCTCATTTCAGAGTAACACATGTGCATTTCTCACAAAAGCATTTCATGAAATTCTTTTGCTTAAAAAGAACGTGATTATATTCCAAAGTAAAGCTTCTACAGAGAAAAGGAACACTGTTCTCACCGTTAACCATACTTTGACATATCCCAAACAGATGCTACTCATTTCAGAGTAACACATGTGTGTTTCTCACAAAAGCATTTCATGAAATTCTTTTGCTTAAAAAGAACGTGATTATCTTTCAACGTAAACCTTCTACAGAGAAAAGGAACACTGTTCTCACATTTAACCATACTTTGACATATCCCAAACAGACGCTTCTCATTTCAGAGTAACAGATGTGGGTTTCTCACAAAAGCATTTCATGAAATTCTTTTGCTTTCAAAGAACGTGATTACCTTTAAAAGTAAACCTTCTACAGAGAAAAGGAACACTGTTCTCACTTTTAACCATCCTTTGACGTATCACAAACTGACGCTTCTCATTTTAGAATAACACATGTGCGTTTCTCACAAAAGCATTTAATGAAATTCATACACTTTCAAAGAACGTGATTATCTTTCAAAGTAAAGCTTTTACAGAGAAAAGGAACACTGTTCTCACTTTTAACCATACTTTGACTTATCCCAAACAGACGCTTCTCATTTCAGAGTAACAGATGTGCGTTTCTCACAAAAGCAATTCATGAAATTCTTTTGCTTTCAAAGAACGTGATTATCTTTCAAAGTAAAGCTTCTACAGAGAAAAGGAACACTGTTCTCACTTTTAACCATACTTTGACATATCCCAAACAGACGCTACTCATTTCAGAGTAACACATGTGCGTTTCTCACAAAAGCATTTCATGAAATTCATACACTTTCAAAGAACGTGATTATCTTTCAAAGTAAACCTTCTACAGAGAAAAGGAACACTGTTCTCACTTTTAACCATACTTTGACATATCCCAAACAGACGCTACTCATTTCAGAGTAACACATGTGCGTTTCTCACAAAAGCATTTCATGAAATTCATACACTTTCAAAGAACGTGATTATCTTTCAAAGTAAACCTTCTACAGAGAAAAGGAACACTGTTCTCACTTTTAACCATACTTTGACATATCCTAAACAGACGCTTCTCATTTCAGAGTAACACATGTGCGTTTCTCAAAAAAGAATTTCATGAAATTCTTTTGCTTTCAAAGAACGTGATTATCTTTCAAAGTAAAGCTTTTACAGAGAAAAGGAACACCGTTCTCACTTTTAACCATACTTTGACGTATCCCAAACAGACGCTTCTCATTTCAGAGTAACACATGTGTGTTTCTCACAAAAGCATTTCATGAAATTCTTTTGCTTTCAAAGAACGTGATTATCTTTCAAAGTAAAGCTTCTCCAGAGAAAAGGAACACTGTTCTCACTTTTAACCATACTTTGACATATCCCAAACTGACGGTTCTCATTTCAGAGTGAGACATGTGCATTTCTCACAAAAGCATTTCATGAAATTCTTTTGCTTTCAAAGAACGTGATTATCTTTCAAAGTAAAGCTTCTACAGAAAAAGGAACACTGTTCTCACTTTTAACCATACTTTGACATATCCCAAACAGATGCTACTCATTTCAGAGTAACACATGTGCGTTTCTCACAAAAGCATTTCATGAAATTCATACACTTTCAAAGAACGTGATTATCTTTCAAAGTAAAGCTTTTACAGAGAAAAGGAACACTGTTCTCACTTTTAACCATACTTTGACATATCCCAAACTGACGCTTCTCATTTCAGAGTAATACATGTGCATTTCTCACAAAAGCATTTCATGAAATTCTTTTGCTTTCAAAGAACGTGATTATCTTTCAAAGTAAACCTTCTACAGAGAAAAGGAACACTGTTCTCACATTTAAAAATACTTTGACATATCCTAAACAGACGGTTCTCATTTCAGAGTGAGACATGTGCATTTCTCACAAAAGCATTTCTTGAAATTCATACACTTTCAAAGAACGTGATTATCTTTCAAAGTAAAGCTTCTACAGAGAAAAGGAACACTATTCTCACTTTTAACCATACTTTGACATATCCCAAACAGACGCTTCTCATTTCAGAGTAACACATGTGCGTTTCTCACAAAAGCATTTCATGAAATTCATACACTTTCAAAGAACCTGATTATCTTTCAAAGTAAAGCTTTTACAGAGAAAAGGAACACTGTTCTCACTTTTAACCATATTTTGACATATCCCAAACAGACGCTTCTCATTTCAGAGTAACACATGTGCATTTCTCACAAAAGCCATTTCATGAAATTCCTTTGCTTTCAAAGAACGTGTTTATCTTTCAAAGTAAACCTTCTACAGAGAAAAGGAACACTGCTCCCACTTTTATCCATACATTGCCATATCCCAAACAGACACTTCTCATTTCAGAGTGACACATGTGCGTTTCTCACAAAAGCATTTCATGTAATTCATACACATTCAAAGAACGTGAATATCTTTCAAAGTAAACCTTCTACAGAGAAAAGGAACACTGTTCTCACTTTTAACTATACTTTGACATATCCCAAACAGATGCTACTCATTTCAGAGTAACACATGTGTTTCTCACAAAAGCATTTCATGAAATTCTTTTGCTTAAAAAGAACGTGATTATCTTACAAAGTAAACCTTCTACAGAGAAAAGGAACACTGTTCTCACATTTAACCATACTTTGACATATCCCAAACAGACGGTTTTCATTTCAGAGTGAGACATGTGCATTTCTCACAAAAGCATTTCTTGAAATTCATACACTTTCAAAGAACGTGATTATCTTTCAAAGTAAAGCTTTTACAGAGAAAAGGAACACTGTTCTCACTTTTAACCATACTTTGCCATATCCCAAGCAGATGCTTCTCATTTCAGAGTAACACATGTGCATTTCTCACAAAAGCATTTCATGAAATTCTTTTGCTTAAAAAGAACGTGATTATCTTCCAAAGTAAAGCTTCTACAGAGAAAAGGAAAACTGTTCTCACTTTTAACCATACTTTGACATATCCCAAACAGATGCTACTCATTTCAGAGTAACACATGTGTGTTTCTCACAAAAGCATTTCATGAAATTCTTTTGCTTTCAAAGAACGTGATTATCTTTCAACGTAAACCTTCTACAGAGAAAAGGAACACTGTTCTCACTTTTAACCATACTTTGACATATCCCAAACAGACGCTTCTCATTTCAGAGTAACAGATGTGGGTTTCTCACAAAAGCATTTCATGAAATTCTTTTGCTTTCAAAGAACGTGATTACCTTTCAAAGTAAACCTTCTACAGAGAAAAGGAACACTGTTCTCACTTTTAACCATCCTTTGGCGTATCACAAACAGACGCTTCTCATTTCAGAGTAACACATGTGCGTTTCTCACAAAAGCATTTAATGAAATTCATACACTTTCAAAGAACGTGATTATCTTTCAAAGTAAAGCTTTTACAGAGAAAAGGAACACTGTTCTCACTTTTAACCATACTTTGACTTATCCCAAACAGACGCTTCTCATTTCAGAGTAACAGATGTGCGTTTCTCACAAAAGCATTTCATGAAATTCTTTTGCTTTCAAAGAACGTGATTATCTTTCAAAGTAAAGCTTCTACAGAGAAAAGGAACACTGTTCTCACTTTTAACCATACTTTGACATATCCCAAACAGACGCTACTCATTTCAGAGTAACACATGTGCGTTTCTCACAAAAGCATTTCATGAAATTCATACACTTTCAAAGAACGTGATTATCTTTCAAAGTAAACCTTCTACAGAGAAAAGGAACACTGTTCTCACTTTTAACCATACTTTGACATATCCTAAACAGACGCTTCTCATTTCAGAGTAACACATGTGCATTTCTCAAAAAGCATTTCATGAAATTCTTTTGCTTTCAAAGAACGTGATTATCTTTCAAAGTAAAGCTTCTACAGAGAAAAGGAACACTGTTCTCACTTTTAACCATACTTTGACGTATCCCAAACAGACGCTTCTCATTTCAGAGTAACACATGTGTGTTTCTCACAAAAGCATTTCATGAAATTCTTTTGCTTTCAAAGAACGTGATTATCTTTCAAAGTAAAGCTTCTACAGAGAAAAGGAACACTGTTCTCACATTTAACCATACTTTGACATATCCCAAACAGACGGTTCTCATTTCAGAGTGAGACATGTGCATTTCTCACAAAAGCATTTCATGAAATTCTTTTGCTTTCAAAGAACGTGATTATCTTTCAAAGTAAAGCTTCTACAGAGAAAAGGAACACTGTTCTCACTTTTAACCATACTTTGACATATCCCAAACAGACGCTTCTCATTTCAGAGTAACACATGTGCGTTTCTCACAAAAGCATTTCATGAAATACCTTTTGCTTTCAAAGAACGTGATTATCTTTCAAAATAAACCTTCTACAGAGAAAAGGAACACTGCTCTCACTTTTAACCATACCTTGCCATATCCCAAACAGACACTTCTCATTTCAGAGTGACACATGTGCGTTTCTCACAAAAGCATTTCATGTAATTCATACACATTCAAAGAACGTGAATATCTTTCAAAGTAAACCTTCTACAGAGAAAAGGAACACTGTTCTCACTTTTAACTATACTTTGACATATCCCAAACAGATGCTACTCATTTCAGAGTAACACATGTTTACTCACAAAAGCATTTCATGAAATTCTTTTGCTTAAAAAGAACGTGATTATCTTTCAAAGTAAACCTTCTACAGAGAAAAGGAACACTGTTCTCACATTTAACCATACTTTGACATATCCCAAACAGACGCTTCTCATTTCAGAATGACACATGTGCGTTTCTCACAAAAGTATTTCATGAAATTCTTTTGCTTTCAAAGAACGTGATTATCTTTCAAAGTAAACCTTCTACAGAGAAAAGGAACACCGTTCTCACTTTTAACCATCCTTTGACGTATCACAAACAGACGCTTCTCATTTTAGAGTAACACATGTGCGTTTCTCACAAAAGCATTTCATGAAATTCATACACTTTCAAAGAACATGATTATCTTTCAAAGTAAACCTTCTACAGAGAAAAGGAACACTGTTCTCACTTTTAACCATACTTTGATATATCCTAAACAGACGCTTCTCATTTCAGAGTAACACATGTGCGTTTCTCACAAAAGCATTTCATGAAATTCTTTTGCTTTCAAAGAACATGATTATCTTTCAAAGTAAAGCTTCTACAGAGAAAAGGAACACTGTTCTCAGTTTTAACCATACTTTGACGTATCACAAACACGCTTCTCATTTCAGAGTAACACATGTGCGTTTCTCACAAAAGCATTTCATGAAATTCTTTTGCTTTCAAAGAACGTGATTATCTTTCAAAGTAAAGCTTCTACAGAGAAAAGGAACACTGTTCTCACATTTAAAAATACTTTGACATATCCCAAACAGACGGTTCTCATTTCAGAGTGAGACATGTGCATTTCTCACAAAAGCATTTCTTGAAATTCATACACTTTTAAAGAACGTGATTATCTTTCAAAGTAAAGCTTCTACAGAGAAAAGGAACACTATTCTCACTTTTAACCATACTTTGACATATCCCAAACAGACGCTACTCATTTCAGAGTAACACATGTGCGTTTCTCACAAAAGCATTTCATGAAATTCATACACTTTCAAAGAACGTGATTATCTTTCAAAGTAAAGCTTTTACAGAGAAAAGGAACACTGTTCTCACTTTTAACCATACTTTGACATATCCCAAACAGACGCTTCTCATTTCAGAGTAACACATGTGCATTTCTCACAAAACCATTTCATGAAATTCCTTTGCTTTCAAAGAACGTGATTATCTTTCAAAGTAAAGCTTCTACAGAGAAAAGGAACACTGCTCTCACTTTTATCCATACATTGCCATATCCCAAACAGACACTTCTCATTTCAGAGTGACACATGTGCGTTTCTCACTAAAGCATTTCATGTAATTCATACACATTCAAAGAACGTGAATATCTTTCAAAGTAAACCTTCTACAGAGAAAAGGAACACTGTTCTCACTTTTAACTATACTTTGACATATCCCAAACAGATGCTACTCATTTCAGAGTAACACATGTTTACTCACAAAAGCATTTCATGAAATTCTTTTGCTTAAAAAGAACGTGATTATCTTTCAAAGTAAACCTTCTACAGAGAAAAGGAACACTGTTCTCACATTTAACCATACTTTGACATATCGCAAACAGATGCTTCTCATTTCAGAGTAACAGATGTACGTTTCTCAAAAAAGCATTTCATGAAATCCTTTTGCTTTCAAAGAACGTGATTATCTTTCAAAGTTAACCTTCTACAGAGAAAAGGAACACTGTTCTCACTTTTAACCAAACTTTGACGTATCCCAAACAGACGCTTCTCATTTCAGAGTAAGACATGTGCATTTCTCACAAAAGCATTTCATGAAATTCTTTTGCTTTCAAAGTACGTGATTATCTTTCAAAGTAAAGCTTCTACAGAGAAAAGGAACACTGTTCTCACATTTAACCATACTTTGACTTATCCCAAACAGACGGTTCTCATTTCAGAGTGAAACATGTGCATTTCTCACAAAAGCATTTCTTGAAATTCATACACTTTCAAAGAACGTGATTATCTTTCAAAGTAAAGCTTCTACAGAGAAAAGGATCACTGTTCTAACTTTTAACCATACTTAGACATATCCCAAACAGACGCTACTCATTTCAGAGTAACACATGTGCGTTTCTCACAAAAGCATTTTATGAAATTCATACACTTTCAAAGAACGTGATTATCTTTCAAAGTAAACCTTCTACAGAGAAAAGGAACACTGTTCTCACTTTTAACCATCCTTTGACGTATCACAAACAGACGCTTCTCATTTCAGAGTAACACATGTGCGTTTCTCACAAAAGCATTTCTTGAAATTCATACACTTTCAAAGAACGTGATTATCTTTCAAAGTAAAGCTTCTCCAGAGAAAAGGAACACTGCTCTCACTTTTAACCATCCTTTGAGGTATCCCAAACAGACGCTACTCATTTCAGAGTAAAAAATGTGCGTTTCTCACAAAAGCATTTCATGAAATTCATACACTTTCAAAGAACGTGATTATCTTTCAAAGTAAAGCTTTTACAGAGAAAAGGAACACTGTTCTCACTTTTAATCATACCTTGCCCTATCCCAAACAGACGCTTCTCATTTCAGAGTGACACATGTGCGTTTCTCACAAAAGCATTTCATGAAATTCATACACTTTCAAAGAACGTGAATATCTTTCAAAGTAAACCTTATACAGAGAAAAGGAACACTGTTCTCACTTTTATCCATACTTTGACGTATCCCAAACAGACGCTTCTCATTTCAGAGTAACACGTGCATTTCTCACAAAAGCATTTCATGAAATTCTTTTGCTTTCAAAGAACGTGATTATCTTTCAAAGTAAAACTTCTACAGAGAAAAGGAACACTCTTCTCACTTTTAACCATACTTTGACATATCCTAAACAGACATTCTCATTTCAGAGTAACACATGTGCGTTTCTCACAAAAGCATTTCATGAAATTCTTTTGCTTTCAAAGAACGTGATTATCTTTCAAAGTAAAGCTTCTACAGAGAAAAGGAACACTGTTCTCACTTTTAACCATCCTTTGACGTATCACATATAGACGCTTCTCATTTCAGAGTAACACATGTGCGTTTCTCACAAAAGCATTTCATGAAATTATTTTGCTTTCAAAGAACGTGATTATCTTTCAATGTAAAGCTTTTATAGAGAAGAGGAACACTGTTCTCACTTTTAAACATCCTTTGACGTATCCCAAACAGACGCTTCTCATTTCAGAGTAACACATGTGCATTTCTCACAAAAGCATTTCATGAAATTCTTTTGCTTTCAAAGAACGTGATTATCTTTGAAAGTAAAGCTTCTACAGAGAAAAGGAACACTGTTCTCACTTTTAACCATCCTTTGACGTATCACAAACAGACGCTTCTAATTTCAGAGTAACACATGTGCGTTTTTCACAAAAGCATTTCATGAAATTCATTTGCTTTCAAAGAACGTGATTATCTTTCAAAGTAAAGCTTCTACAGAGAAAAGGAACACTGTTCTCACATTTACCCATACGTTGACATATCCCAAACAGACGGTTCTCATTTCAGAGTGAGACTTGTGCATTTCTCACAAAAGCATTTCTTGAAATTCATACACTTTCAAAGAACGTGATTATCTTTCAAAGTAAAGCTTCTACAGAGAAAAGGAACACTGTTCTCACTTTTAACCATACTTTGACATATCCCAAACAGACGCTACTCATTTCAGAGTAACACATGTGCATTTCTCACAAAAGCATTTCATGAAATTCATACACTTTCTAAGAACGTGATTATCTTTCAAAGTAAAGCTTTTACAGAGAAAAGAAACACTGTTCTCACTTTTAACCATACTTTGACGTATCCCAAACAGACGCTTCTCATTTCAGAGTAACACATGTGCATTTCTCACAAAAGCATTTCATGAAATTCTTTTGCTTTCAAAGAACGTGATTATCTTTCAAAGTAAAGCTTCTACAGAGAAAAGGAACACTGTTCTCACTTTTAACCATCCTTTGACGTATCACAAAAAAGCTTCTCATTTCAGAGTAACACATGTGCGTTTCTCACAAAAGCATTTCATGAAATTCTTTTGCTTTCAAAGAACGTGATTATCTTTCAAAGTAAAGCTTCTACAGAGAAAAGGAACACTGTTCTCACATTTAACCGTACTTTGACTTATCCCAAACAGACGGTTCTCATTTCAGAGTGAGACATGTGCATTTCTCACAAAAGCATTTCTTGAAATTCATACACTTTCAAAGAACGTGATTATCTTTCAAAGTAAAGCTTCTACAGAGAAAAGGAACACTGTTCTCACTTTTAACCATCCTTTGAAGGATCACAAACCGACGCTTCTCATTTCAGAGTAACACATATGCGTTTGTCAAAAAAGCATTTCATTAAATTCATACACTTTCAAAGAAGGTGATTATCTTTCAAAGTAAAGCTTCTACAGAGAAAAGGAACACTGTTCTCACTTTCAACCATACTTTGACATATCCCAAACAGACGCTACTCATTTCAGAGTAACACATGTGCGTTTCTCACAAAAGGATTTCATGAAATCATACACTTTCAAAGAACGTGATTATCTTTCAAAGTAAAGCCTTTACAGAGAAAAGGAACACTGTTCTCACTTTTAACCATACTTTTACAGAGAAAAGGAACACTGTTCTCACTTTTAACCATACTTTGACGTATCCCAAACAGAAGCTTCTCATTTCAGAGTAAAACATGTGCATTTCTCACAAAAGCATTTCATGAAATTCTTTTGCTTTCAAAGAACGTGATTTTCTTTCAAAGTAAAGCTTCTACAGAGAAAAGGAACACTGTTCTCACTTTTAACCATACTTTGATATATCCCAAACAGACGCTACTCATTTCAGAGTAACACTTGTGCGTTTCTCACAAAAGCATTTCATGAAATTCATACACTTTCAAAGAACGTGATTATCTTTCAAAGTAAAGCTTTTACAGAGAAAAGGAACACTGTTCTCACTTTTAACCATACTTTGACGTATCCCAAACAGACTCTTCTCATTTCAGAGTAACACATGTGCATTTCTCACAAAAGCATTTCATGAAATTCTTTTGCTTTCAAAGAACGTGATTATCTTTCAAAGTAAACCTTCTACAGAGTAAAGGAACACTGCTCTCACTTTTAAACATACCTTGCCATATCCCAAACAGACACTTCTCATATCAGAGTGACACATGTGCGTTTCTCACAAAAGCATTTCATGAAATTCATACACATTCAAAGAACGTGAATATCTTTCAAAGTAAACCTTCTACAGAGAAAAAGAACACTGTTCTCACTTTTAACTATACTTTGACATATCCCAAACAGATGCTACTCATTTCAGAGTAACACATGTGTGTTTCTCACAAAAGCATTTCATGAAATTCTTTTGCTTAAAAAGAACGTGATTATCTTTCAAAGTAAACCTTCTACAGAGAAAAGGAACACTGTTCTCACGTTTAACCATACTTTGACATATCCCAAACAGACGCTTCTCATTTCAGAATGACACATGTGCATTTCTCACAAAAGTATTTCATGAAATTCTTTTGCTTTCAAAGAACGTGATTATCTTTCAAAGTAAACATTCTACAGAGAAAAGGAACACCGTTCTCACTTTTAACCATCCTTTGACGTATCACAAACAGACGCTTCTCATTTTAGAGTAACACATGTGCGTTTCTCACAAAAGCATTTCATGAAATTCATACACTTTCAAAGAACGTGATTATCTTTCAAAGTAAACCTTCTACAGAGAAAAGGAACACTGTTCTCACTTTTAACCATACTTTGATATATCCTAAACAGACGCTTCTCATTTCAGAGTAACACATGTGCGTTTCTCACAAAAGCATTTCATGAAATTCTTTTCTTTCAAAACTCAAAAGAACGTGATTATCTTTCAAAATAAAGCTTCTACAGAGAAAAGGAACACTGTTCTCACATTTAACCGTACTTTGACTTATCCCAAACAGACGGTTCACATTTCAGAGTGAGACATGTGCATTTCTCACAAAAGCATTTCTTGAAATTCATACACTTTCAAAGAACGTGATTATCTTTCAAAGTAAAGCTTCTACACAGAAAAGGAACACTGTTCTCACTCTTAACCATACTTTGACATATTCCAAACAGACGCTACTCATTTCAGAGTAACACATGTGCGTTTCTCACAAAAGATTTTCATGAAATTCATACACTTTCAAAGAACGTGATTATCTTTCAAAGTAAAGCTTTTACAGAGAAAAGGAACACTGTTCTCACTTTTAACCATACTTTGACATATCCCAAACAGACGCTTCTCATTTCAGAGTAACACATGTGCATTTCTCACAAAACCATTTCATGAAATTCCTTTGCTTTCAAAGAACGTGATTATATTTCAAAGTAAACCTTCTACAGAGAAAAGGAACACCGTTCTCACTTTTAACCATCCTTTGACGTATCACAAACAGACGCTTCTCATTTTAGAGTAACACATGTGCGTTTCTCACAAAAGCATTTCATGAAATTCATACACTTTCAAAGAACGTGATTATCTTTCAAAGTAAACCTTCTACAGAGAAAAGGAACACTGTTCTCACTTTTAACCATACTTTGACGTATCACAAACATGCTTCTCATTTCAGAGTAACACATGTGCGTTTCTCACAAAAGCATTTCATGAAATTCTTTTGCTTTCAAAGAATGTGATTATCTTTCAAAGTAAAGCTTTTACAGAGAAAAGGAACACTGTTCTCACTTTTAACCATACTTTGAGGTATCCCAAACAGACGCTTCTCATATCAGAGTAACACATGTGCATTTCTCACAAAAGCATTTCATGAAATTCTTTTGCTTTCAAAGAACGTGATTATCTTTCAAAGTAAAGCTTCTACAGAGAAAATGAAAACTGTTCTCACTTTTAACCATCCTTTGACGTATCACAAACCGACGCTTCTCATTTCAGAGTAACACATGTGCGTTTCTCACAAAAGCATTTCATGAAATTCTTTTGCTTTCAAAGAACGTGATTATCTTTCAAAGTAAAGCTTCTCCAGAGAAAAGGAACACTGTTCTCACATTAAACCATACTTTGACATATCCCAAACAGACGGTTCTCATTTCAGAGTGAGACATGTGCATTTCTCACAAAAGCATTTCTTGAAATTCATACACCCTCAAAGAACGTGATTATCTTTCAAAGTAAAGCTTCTACAGAGAAAAGGAACACTGTTCTCACTTTTAACCATACTTTGACATATCCCAAACAGACGCTTCTCATTTCAGAGTAACACATGTGCGTTTCTCACAAAAGCATTTCATGAAATTCATACACTTTCTAAGAACGTGACTATCTTTCAAAGTAAAGCTTTTACAGAGAAAAGAAACACTGTTCTCACTTTTAACCATACTTTGACGTATCCCAAACAGACGCTTCTCATTTCAGAGTAACACATGTGCATTTCTCACAAAAGCATTTAATGAAATTCTTTTGCTTTCAAAGAACGTGATTATCTTTCAAAGTAAAGCTTCTACAGAGAAAAGGAACACTGTTCTCACTTTTAACCATCCTTTGACGTATCACAAAAAAGCTTCTCATTTCAGAGTAACACATGTGCGTTTCTCACAAAAGCATTTCATGAAATTCTTTTGCTTTCAAAGAACGTGATTATCTTTCAAAGTAAAGCTTCTACAGAGAAAAGGAACACTGTTCTCACATTAAACCATACTTTGACATATCCCAAACAGACGGTTCTCATTTCAGAGTGAGACATGTGCATTTCTCACAAAAGCATTTCTTGAAATTCATACACTTTCAAAGAACGTGATTATCTTTCAAAGTAAAGCTTCTACACAGAAAAGGAACACTGTTCTCACTTTTAACCATCCTTTGAAGGATCACAAACCGACGCTTCTCATTTCAGAGTAACACATATGCGTTTGTCAAAAAAGCATTTCATTAAATTCATACACTTTCAAAGAAGGTGATTATCTTTCAAAGTAAAGCTTCTACAGAGAAAAGGAACACTGTTCTCACTTTTAACCATACTTTGACATATCCCAAACAGACGCTACTCATTTCAGAGTAACACATGTGCGTTTCTCACAAAAGCATTTCATGAAATTCATACACTTTCAAAGAACGTGATTATCTTTCAAAGTAAAGCCTTTACAGAGAAAAGGAACACTGTTCTCACTTTTAACCATACTTTGACGTATCCCAAACAGAAGCTTCTCATTTCAGAGTAAAACATGTGCATTTCTCACAAAAGCATTTCATGAAATTCTTTTGCTTTCAAAGAACGTGATTTTCTTTCAAAGTAAAGCTTCTACAGAGAAAAGGAACACTGTTCTCACTTTTAACCATACTTTGATATATCCCAAACAGACGCTACTCATTTCAGAGTAACACTTGTGCGTTTCTCACAAAAGCATTTCATGAAATTCATACACTTTCAAAGAACGTGATTATCTTTCAAAGTAAAGCTTTTACAGAGAAAAGGAACACTGTTCTCACTTTTAACCATACTTTGACGTATCCCAAACAGACTCTTCTCATTTCAGAGTAACACATGTGCATTTCTCACAAAAGCATTTCATGAAATTCTTTTGCTTTCAAAGAACGTGATTATCTTTCAAAGTAAACCTTCTACAGAGTAAAGGAACACTGCTCTCACTTTTAAACATACCTTGCCATATCCCAAACAGACACTTCTCATTTCAGAGTGACACATGTGCGTTTCTCACAAAAGCATTTCATGAAATTCATACACATTCAAAGAACGTGAATATCTTTCAAAGTAAACCTTCTACAGAGAAAAAGAACACTGTTCTCACTTTTAGCTATACTTTGACATATCCCAAACAGACGCTTCTCATTTCAGAGTAACACATGTGCGTTTCTCACAAAAGCATTTCATGAAATTCATACACTTTCAAAGAACGTGATTATCTTTCAAAGTAAACCTTCTACAGAGAAAAGGAACACTGTTCTCACTTTTAACCATACTTTGATATATCCTAAACAGACGCTTCTCATTTCAGAGTAACACATGTGCGTTTCTCACAAAAGCATTTCATGAAATTCTTTTGCTTTCAAAGAACATGATTATCTTTCAAAGTAAAGCTTCTACAGAGAAAAGGAACACTGTTCTCAGTTTTAACCATACTTTGACGTATCACAAACACGCTTCTCATTTCAGAGTAACACATGTGCGTTTCTCACAAAAGCATTTCATGAAATTCTTTTGCTTTCAAAGAACGTGATTATCTTTCAAAGTAAAGCTTCTACAGAGAAAAGGAACACTGTTCTCACATTTAAAAATACTTTGCCATATCCCAAACAGACGCTACTCATTTCAGAGTAACACATGTGGGTTTCTCACAAAAGATTTTTATGAAATTCATACACTTTCAAAGAACGTGATTATCTTTCAAAGTAAAGCTTTTACAGAGAAAAGGAACACTGTTCTCACTTTTAACCATACTTTGACATATCCCAAACAGACGCTTCTCATTTCAGAGTAACACATGTGCATTTCTCACAAAACCATTTCATGAAATTCCTTTGCTTTCAAAGAACGTGATTATCTTTCAAAGTAAACCTTCTACAGAGAAAAGGAACACTGCTCTCACTTTTATCCATACATTGCCATATCCCAAACAGACACTTCTCATTTCAGAGTGACACATGTGCGTTTCTCACTAAAGCATTTCATGTAATTCATACACATTCAAAGAACGTGAATATCTTTCAAAGTAAACCTTCTACAGAGAAAAGGAACACTGTTCTCACTTTTAACTATACTTTGACATATCCCAAACAGATGCTACTCATTTCAGAGTAACACATGTTTACTCACAAAAGCATTTCATGAAATTCTTTTGCTTAAAAAGAACGTGATTATCTTTCAAAATAAACCTTCTACAGAGAAAAGGAACACTGTTCTCACATTTAACCATACTTTGACATATCGCAAACAGACGCTTCTCATTTCAGAGTAACAGATGTACGTTTCTCAAAAAAGCATTTCATGAAATCCTTTTGCTTTCAAAGAACGTGATTATCTTTCAAAGTTAACCTTCTACAGAGAAAAGGAACACTGTTCTCACTTTTAACCATACTTGACGTATCCCAAACAGACGCTTCTCATTTCAGAGTAACACATGTGCATTTCTCACAAAAGCATTTCATGAAATTCTTTTGCTTTCAAAGTACGTGATTATCTTTCAAAGTAAAGCTTCTACAGAGAAAAGGAACACTGTTCTCACATTTAACCATACTTTGACTTATCCCAAACAGACGGTTCTCATTTCAGAGTGAGACATGTGCATTTCTCACAAAAGCATTTCTTGAAATTCATACACTTTCAAAGAACGTGATTATCTTTCAAAGTAAAGCTTCTACAGAGAAAAGGATCACTGTTCTAACTTTTAACCATACTTAGACATATCCCAAACAGACGCTACTCATTTCAGAGTAACACATGTGCGTTTCTCACAAAAGCATTTTATGAAATTCATACACTTTCAAAGAACGTGATTATCTTTCAAAGTAAACATTCTACAGAGAAAAGGAACACTGTTCTCACTTTTAACTATCCTTTGACGTATCACAAACAGACGCTTCTCATTTCAGAGTAACACATGTGCGTTTCTCACAAAAGCATTTCTTGAAATTCATACACTTTCAAAGAACGTGATTATCTTTCAAAGTAAAGCTTCTACAGAGAAAAGGAACACTGCTCTCACTTTTAACCATCCTTTGAGGTATCCCAAACAGACGCTACTCATTTCAGAGTAAAAAATGTGCGTTTCTCACAAAAGCATTTCATGAAATTCATACACTTTCAAAGAACGTGATTATCTTTCAAAGTAAAGCTTTTACAGAGAAAAGGAACACTGTTCTCACTTTTAATCATACCTTGCCCTATCCCAAACAGACGCTTCTCATTTCAGAGTGACACATGTGCGTTTCTCACAAAAGCATTTCATGAAATTCATACACTTTCAAAGAACGTGAATATCTTTCAAAGTAAACCTTATACAGAGAAAAGGAACACTGTTCTCACTTTTAACCATACTTTGACGTATCCCAAACAGACGCTTCTCATTTCAGAGTAACACGTGCATTTCTCACAAAAGCATTTCATGAAATTCTTTTGCTTTCAAAGAACGTGATTATCTTTCAAAGTAAAACTTCTACAGAGAAAAGGAACACTCTTCTCACTTTTAACCATACTTTGACATATCCTAAACAGACATTCTCATTTCAGAGTAACACATGTGCGTTTCTCACAAAAGCATTTCATGAAATTCATACAAGTTCAAAGAACGTGATTATCTTTCAAAGTAAAGCTTCTACAGAGAAAAGGAACACTGTTCTCACTTTTAACCATCCTTTGACGTATCACAAACCGACGCTTCTCATTTCAGAGTAACACATGTGCGTTTCTCACAAAAGCATTTCATGAAATTCATACACTTTCAAAGAACGTGATTATCTTTCAAAGTAAACCTTCTACAGAGAAAAGGAACACTGTTCTCACTTTTAACCATACTTTGATATATCCTAAACAGACGCTTCTCATTTCAGAGTAACACATGTGCGTTTCTCACAAAAGCATTTCATGAAATTCTTTTGCTTTCAAAGAACATGATTATCTTTCAAAGTAAAGCTTCTACAGAGAAAAGGAACACTGTTCTCACTTTTAACCATACTTTGACGTATCACAAACACGCTTCTCATTTCAGAGTAACACATGTGCGTTTCTCACAAAAGCATTTCATGAAATTCTTTTGCTTTCAAAGAACGTGATTATCTTTCAAAGTAAAGCTTCTACAGAGAAAAGGAACACTGTTCTCACATTTAAAAATACTTTGACATATCCCAAACAGACGCTACTCATTTCAGAGTAACACATGTGCGTTTCTCACAAAAGATTTTTATGAAATTCATACACTTTCAAAGAACGTGATTATCTTTCAAAGTAAAGCTTTTACAGAGAAAAGGAACACTGTTCTCACTTTTAACCATACTTTGACATATCCCAAACAGACGCTTCTCATTTCAGAGTAACACATGTGCATTTCTCACAAAACCATTTCATGAAATTCCTTTGCTTTCAAAGAACGTGATTATCTTTCAAAGTAAACCTTCTACAGAGAAAAGGAACACTGCTCTCACTTTTATCCATACATTGCCATATCCCAAACAGACACTTCTCATTTCAGAGTGACACATGTGCGTTTCTCACTAAAGCATTTCATGTAATTCATACACATTCAAAGAACGTGAATATCTTTCAAAGTAAACCTTCTACAGAGAAAAGGAACACTGTTCTCACTTTTAACTATACTTTGACATATCCCAAACAGATGCTACTCATTTCAGAGTAACACATGTTTACTCACAAAAGCATTTCATGAAATTCTTTTGCTTAAAAAGAACGGGATTATCTTTCAAAGTAAACCTTCTACAGAGAAAAGGAACACTGTTCTCACATTTAACCATACTTTGACATATCGCAAACAGACGCTTCTCATTTCAGAGTAACAGATGTACGTTTCTCAAAAAAGCATTTCATGAAATCCTTTTGCTTTCAAAGAACGTGATTATCTTTCAAAGTTAACCTTCTACAGAGAAAAGGAACACTGTTCTCACTTTTAACCATACTTGACGTATCCCAAACAGACGCTTCTCATTTCAGAGTAACACATGTGCATTTCTCACAAAAGCATTTCATGAAATTCTTTTGCTTTCAAAGTACGTGATTATCTTTCAAAGTAAAGCTTCTACAGAGAAAAGGAACACTGTTCTCACATTTAACCATACTTTGACATATCCCAAACAGACGGTTCCCATTTCAGAGTGAGACATGTGCATTTCTCACAAAAGCATTTCTTGAAATTCATACACTTTCAAAGAACGTGATTATCTTTCAAAGTAAAGCTTCTACAGAGAAAAGGATCACTGTTCTAACTTTTAACCATACTTAGACATATCCCAAACAGACGCTACTCATTTCAGAGTAACACATGTGCGTTTCTCACAAAAGCATTTTATGAAATTCATACACTTTCAATGAACGTGATTATCTTTCAAAGTAAACATTCTACAGAGAAAAGGAACACTGTTCTCACTTTTAACTATCCTTTGACGTATCACAAACAGACGCTTCTCATTTCAGAGTAACACATGTGCGTTTCTCACAAAAGCATTTCTTGAAATTCATACACTTTCAAAGAACGTGATTATCTTTCAAAGTAAAGCTTCTACAGAGAAAAGGAACACTGCTCTCACTTTTAACCATCCTTTGAGGTATCCCAAACAGACGCTACTCATTTCAGAGTAAAAAATGTGCGTTTCTCACAAAAGCATTTCATGAAATTCATACACTTTCAAAGAACGTGATTATCTTTCAAAGTAAAGCTTTTACAGAGAAAAGGAACACTGTTCTCACTTTTAATCATACCTTGCCCTATCCCAAACAGACGCTTCTCATTTCAGAGTGACACATGTGCGTTTCTCACAAAAGCATTTCATGAAATTCATACACTTTCAAAGAACGTGAATATCTTTCAAAGTAAACCTTATACAGAGAAAAGGAACACTGTTCTCACTTTTAACCATACTTTGACGTATCCCAAACAGACGCTTCTCATTTCAGAGTAACACGTGCATTTCTCACAAAAGCATTTCATGAAATTCTTTTGCTTTCAAAGAACGTGATTATCTTTCAAAGTAAAACTTCTACAGAGAAAAGGAACACTCTTCTCACTTTTAACCATACTTTGACATATCCTAAACAGACATTCTCATTTCAGAGTAACACATGTGCGTTTCTCACAAAAGCATTTCATGAAATTCATACAAGTTCAAAGAACGTGATTATCTTTCAAAGTAAAGCTTCTACAGAGAAAAGGAACACTGTTCTCACTTTTAACCATCCTTTGACGTATCACATATAGACGCTTCTCATTTCAGAGTAACACATGTGCGTTTCTCACAAAAGCATTTCATGAAATTATTTTGCTTTCAAAGAACGTGATTATCTTTCAATGTAAAGCATTTATAGAGAAGAGGAACACTGTTCTCACTTTTAACCATCCTTTGACGTATCACAAACAGACGCTTCTCATTTCAGAGTAACACATGTGCATTTCTCACAAAAGCATTTCATGAAATTCTTTTGCTTTCAAAGAACGTGATTATCTTTGAAAGTAAAGCTTCTACAGAGAAAAGGAACACTGTTCTCACTTTTAACCATCCTTTGACGTATCACAAACAGACGCTTCTAAATTCAGAGTAACACATGTGCGTTTTTCACAAAAGCATTTCATGAAATTCATTTGCTTTCAAAGAACGTGATTATCTTTCAAAGTAAAGCTTCTACAGAGAAAAGGAACACTGTTCTCACTTTTAACCATACTTGACGTATCCCAAACAGACGCTTCTCATTTCAGAGTAACACATGTGCATTTCTCACAAAAGCATTTCATGAAATTCTTTTGCTTTCAAAGTACGTGATTATCTTTCAAAGTAAAGCTTCTACAGAGAAAAGGAACACTGTTCTCACATTTAACCATACTTTGACTTATCCCAAACAGACGGTTCTCATTTCAGAGTGAGACATGTGCATTTCTCACAAAAGCATTTCTTGAAATTCATACACTTTCAAAGAACGTGATTATCTTTCAAAGTAAAGCTTCTACAGAGAAAAGGATCACTGTTCTAACTTTTAACCATACTTAGACATATCCCAAACAGACGCTACTCATTTCAGAGTGACACATGTGCGTTTCTCACTAAAGCATTTCATGTAATTCATACACATTCAAAGAACGTGAATATGTTTCAAAGTAAACCTTCTACAGAGAAAAGGAACACTGTTCTCACTTTTAACTATACTTTGACATATCCCAAACAGATGCTACTCATTTCAGAGTAACACATGTTTACTCACAAAAGCATTTCATGAAATTCTTTTGCTTAAAAAGAACGGGATTATCTTTCAAAGTAAACCTTCTACAGAGAAAAGGAACACTGTTCTCACATTTAACCATACTTTGACATATCGCAAACAGACGCTTCTCATTTCAGAGTAACAGATGTACGTTTCTCAAAAAAGCATTTCATGAAATCCTTTTGCTTTCAAAGAACGTGATTATCTTTCAAAGTTAACCTTCTACAGAGAAAAGGAACACTGTTCTCACTTTTAACCATACTTGACGTATCCCAAACAGACGCTTCTCATTTCAGAGTAACACATGTGCATTTCTCACAAAAGCATTTCATGAAATTCTTTTGCTTTCAAAGTACGTGATTATCTTTCAAAGTAAAGCTTCTACAGAGAAAAGGAACACTGTTCTCACATTTAACCATACTTTGACTTATCCCAAACAGACGGTTCTCATTTCAGAGTGAGACATGTGCATTTCTCACAAAAGCATTTCTTGAAATTCATACACTTTCAAAGAACGTGATTATCTTTCAAAGTAAAGCTTCTACAGAGAAAAGGATCACTGTTCTAACTTTTAACCATACTTAGACATATCCCAATCAGACGCTACTCATTTCAGAGTAACACATGTGCGTTTCTCACAAAAGCATTTTCATGAAATTCATACACTTTCAAAGAACGTGATTATCTTTCAAAGTAAAGCTTCTACAGAGAAAAGGAACACTGTTCTCACTTTTAACCATACTTTGACATATCCCAAACAGACGCTTCTCATTTCAGAGTAACACATGTGCATTTCTCACAAAACCATTTCATGAAATTCCTTTGCTTTCAAAGAACGTGATTATATTTCAAAGTAAACCTTCTACAGAGAAAAGGAACACTGTTCTCACTTTTAACCATACTTTGACGTATCACAAACATGCTTCTCATTTCAGAGTAACACATGTGCGTTTCTCACAAAAGCATTTCATGAAATTCTTTTGCTTTCAAAGAATGTGATTATCTTTCAAAGTAAAGCTTTTACAGAGAAAAGGAACACTGTTCTCACTTTTAACCATACTTTGAGGTATCCCAAACAGACGCTTCTCATATCAGAGTAACACATGTGCATTTCTCACAAAAGCATTTCATGAAATTCTTTTGCTTTCAAAGAACGTGATTATCTTTCAAAGTAAAGCTTCTACAGAGAAAAGGAAAACTGTTCTCACTTTTAACCATCCTTTGACGTATCACAAACCGACGCTTCTCATTTCAGAGTAACACATGTGCGTTTCTCACAAAAGCATTTCATGAAATTCTTTTGCTTTCAAAGAACGTGATTATCTTTCAAAGTAAAGCTTCTCCAGAGAAAAGGAACACTGTTCTCACATTAAACCATACTTTGACATATCCCAAACAGACGGTTCTCATTTCAGAGTGAGACATGTGCATTTCTCACAAAAGCATTTCTTGAAATTCATACACCCTCAAAGAACGTGATTATCTTTCAAAGTAAAGCTTCTACAGAGAAAAGGAACACTGTTCTCACTTTTAACCATACTTTGACATATCCCAAACAGACGCTACTCATTTCAGAGTAACACATGTGCGTTTCTCACAAAAGCATTTCATGAAATTCATACACTTTCTAAGAACGTGACTATCTTTCAAAGTAAAGCTTTTACAGAGAAAAGAAACACTGTTCTCACTTTTAACCATACTTTGACGTATCCCAAACAGACGCTTCTCATTTCAGAGTAACACATGTGCATTTCTCACAAAAGCATTTCATGAAATTCTTTTGCTTTCAAAGAACGTGATTATCTTTCAAAGTAAAGCTTCTACAGAGAAAAGGAACACTGTTCTCACTTTTAACCATCCTTTGACGTATCACAAAAAAAGCTTCTCATTTCAGAGTAACACATGTGCGTTTCTCACAAAAGCATTTCATGAAATTCTTTTGCTTTCAAAGAACGTGATTATCTTTCAAAGTAAAGCTTCTACAGAGAAAAGGAACACTGTTCTCACATTAAACCATACTTTGACATATCCCAAACAGACGGTTCTCATTTCAGAGTGAGACATGTGCATTTCTCACAAAAGCATTTCTTGAAATTCATACACTTTCAAAGAACGTGATTATCTTTCAAAGTAAAGCTTCTACAGAGAAAAGGAACACTGTTCTCACTTTTAACCATCCTTTGAAGGATCACAAACCGACGCTTCTCATTTCAGAGTAACACATATGCGTTTGTCAAAAAAGCATTTCATTAAATTCATACACTTTCAAAGAAGGTGATTATCTTTCAAAGTAAAGCTTCTACAGAGAAAAGGAACACTGTTCTCACTTTTAACCATACTTTGACATATCCCAAACAGACGCTACTCATTTCAGAGTAACACATGTGCGTTTCTCAGAAAAGCATTTCATGAAATTCATACACTTTCAAAGAACGTGATTATCTTTCAAAGTAAAGCCTTTACAGAGAAAAGGAACACTGTTCTCACTTTTAACCATACTTTGACGTATCCCAAACAGAAGCTTCTCATTTCAGAGTAAAACATGTGCATTTCTCACAAAAGCATTTCATGAAATTCTTTTGCTTTCAAAGAACGTGATTTTCTTTCAAAGTAAAGCTTCTACAGAGAAAAGGAACACTGTTCTCACTTTTAACCATACTTTGATATATCCCAAACAGACGCTACTCATTTCAGAGTAACACTTGTGCGTTTCTCACAAAAGCATTTCATGAAATTCATACACTTTCAAAGAACGTGATTATCTTTCAAAGTAAAGCTTTTACAGAGAAAAGGAACACTGTTCTCACTTTTAACCATACTTTGACGTATCCCAAACAGACTCTTCTCATTTCAGAGTAACACATGTGCATTTCTCACAAAAGCATTTCATGAAATTCTTTTGCTTTCAAAGAACGTGATTATCTTTCAAAGTAAACCTTCTACAGAGAAAAGGAACACTGCTCTCACTTTTAAACATACCTTGCCATATCCCAAACAGACACTTCTCATTTCAGAGTGACACATGTGCGTTTCTCACAAAAGCATTTCATGAAATTCATACACATTCAAAGAACGTGAATATCTTTCAAAGTAAACCTTCTACAGAGAAAAAGAACACTGTTCTCACTTTTAGCTATACTTTGACATATCCCATACAGATGCTACTCATTTCAGAGTAACACATGTGTGTTTCTCACAAAAGCATTTCATGAAATTCTTTTGCTTAAAAAGAACGTGATTATCTTTCAAAGTAAACCTTCTACAGAGAAAAGGAACACTGTTCTCACATTTAACCATACTTTGACATATCCCAAACAGACGCTTCTCATTTCAGAATGACACATGTGCGTTTCTCACAAAAGTATTTCATGAAATTATTTTGCTTTCAAAGAACATGATTATCTTTCAAAGTAAACCTTCTACAGAGAAAAGGAACACAGTTCTCACTTTTAACCATCCTTTGACATATCACAAACAGACGCTTCTCATTTTAGAGTAACACATGTGCGTTTCTCACAAAAGCATTTCATGAAATTCATTCACTTTCAAATGATCGTGATTATCTTTCAAAGTAAACCTTCTACAGAGAAAAGGAACACTGTTCTCACTTTTAACCATACTTTGATATATCCCAAACAGACGCTTCTCATTTCAGAGTAACACATGTGCGTTTCTCACAAAAGCATTTCATGAAATTCTTTTGCTTTCAAAGAACATGATTATCTTTCAAAGTAAAGCTTCTACAGAGAAAAGGAACACTGTTCTCAGTTTTAACCATACTTTGACATATCCCAAACACGCTTCTCATTTCAGAGTAACACATGTGCGTTTCTCACAAAAGCATTTCATGAAATTCTTTTGCTTTCAAAGAACGTGATTATCTTTCAAAGTAAAGCTTCTACAGAGAAAAGGAACACTGTTCTCACTTTTAACAATACTTTGACATATCCCAAACAGACGCTACTCATTTCAGAGTAACACATGTGGGTTTCTCACAAAAGCATTTTATGAAATTCATACACTTTCAAAGAACGTGATTATCTTTCAAAGTAAAGCTTTTACAGAGAAAAGGAACACTGTTCTCACTTTTAACCATACTTTGACATATCCCAAACAGACGCTTCTCATTTCAGAGTAACACATGTGCATTTCTCACAAAACCATTTCATGAAATTCCTTTTGCTTTCAAAGAACGTGATTATCTTTCAAAGTAAACCTTCTACAGAGAAAAGGAACACTGCTCTCACTTTTATCCATACTTTGCCATATCCCAAACAGACACTTCTCATTTCAGAGTGACACATGTGCGTTTCTCACAAAAGCATTTCATGTAAATTCATTCACATTCAAAGAACGTGATTATCTTTCAAAGTAAACCTTCTACAGAGAAAAGGAACACTGTTCTCACTTTTAACTATACTTTGACATATCCCAAACAGATGCTACTCATTTCAGAGTAACACATGTTTACTCACAAAAGCATTTCATGAAATTCTTTGCTTTCAAAGAACGTGATTATCTTTCAAAGTAAACCTTCTACAGAGAAAAGGAACACTGTTCTCACTTTTAACCATACTTTGACATATCGCAAACAGACGCTTCTCATTTCAGAGTAACAGATGTGCATTTCTCAAAAAAGCATTTCATGAAATTCTTTTGGCTTTCAAAGAACGTGATTATCTTTCAAAGTAAACCTTCTACAGAGAAAAGGAACACTGTTCTCACTTTTAACCATACTTTGACGGTATCCCAAACAGACGCTTCTCATTTCAGAGTAACACATGTGCATTTCTCACAAAAGCATTTCATGAAATTCTTTTTTCTTTCAAAAACGTGATTATCTTTCAAAGTAAACTTCTACGAGAAAAGCACTGTTCTACTTTTTTTTTAATTATACTTTTTTTTATCCCAAAAAAAATTTTTTTTTTTTTAATAAAAATTTTTGTGTTTCCCAAAAGATTTTTTTGAAATTTTTTCCCTTTCAAAGAACGTGATTATCTTTCAAAGTAAAGCTTCTACAGAGAAAAGGAACACTGTTCTCACTTTTAACCATACTTTGACGTATCCCAAACAGACTTTCTTCTCATTTCAGAGTAACACATGTGCATTTCTCACAAAAGCATTTCATGAAATTCATTCGACTTTCAAAGAACGTGATTATCTTTCAAAGTAAAGCTTCTACAGAGAAAAGGAACACTGTTCTCACTTTTAACCATACTTTGACATATCCCAAACAGACGCTTCTCATTTCAGAGTAACACATGTGCGTTTCTCACAAAAGCATTTCATGAAATTCATACACATTCAAAGAACGTGAATATCTTTCAAAGTAAAGCTTCTACAGAGAAAAAGAACACTGTTCTCACTTTTAGCCATACTTTGACATATCCCAAACAGACGCTACTCATTTCAGAGTAACACATGTGCGTTTCTCACAAAAGCATTTCATGAAATTCTTTTGCTTTCAAAAGAACGTGATTATCTTTCAAAGTAAACCTTCTACAGAGAAAAGGAACACTGTTCTCACTTTTAACCATACTTTGACATATCCCAAACAGACGCTTCTCATTTCAGAATGACACATGTGCGTTTCTCACAAAAGCATTTCATGAAATTCTTTTGCTTTCAAATAACATGATTATCTTTCAAAGTAAAGCTTCTACAGAGAAAAGGAACACAGTTCTCACTTTTAACCATCCTTTGACATATCACAAACAGACGCTTCTCATTTTAGAGTAACACATGTGCGTTTCTCACAAAAGCATTTCATGAAATTCATACACTTTCAAAGAACGTGATTATCTTTCAAAGTAAACCTTCTACAGAGAAAAGGAACACTGTTCTCACTTTTAACCATACTTTGACATATCCCAAACAGACGCTTCTCATTTCAGAGTAACACATGTGCGTTTCTCACAAAAGCATTTCATGAAATTCTTTTGCTTTCAAAGAACATGATTATCTTTCAAAGTAAAGCTTCTACAGAGAAAAGGAACACTGTTCTCAGTTTTAACCATACTTTGACGTATCACAAACACGCTTCTCATTTCAGAGTAACACATGTGCGTTTCTCACAAAAGCATTTCATGAAATTCATTTGCTTTCAAAGAACGTGATTATCTTTCAAAGTAAAGCTTCTACAGAGAAAAGGAACACTGTTCTCACTTTTAAAAATACTTTGACATATCCCAAACAGACGCTTCTCATTTCAGAGTAACACATGTGCGTTTCTCACAAAAGCATTTTATGAAATTCATACACTTTCAAAGAACGTGATTATCTTTCAAAGTAAAGCTTTTACAGAGAAAAGGAACACTGTTCTCACTTTTAACCATACTTTGACATATCCCAAACAGACGCTTCTCATTTCAGAGTAACACATGTGCATTTCTCACAAAACCATTTCATGAAATTCCTTTTGCTTTCAAAGAACGTGATTATCTTTCAAAGTAAACCTTCTACAGAGAAAAGGAACACTGCTCTCACTTTTATCCATACATTGCCATATCCCAAACAGACACTTCTCATTTCAGAGTGACACATGTGCGTTTCTCACTAAAGCATTTCATGTAATTCATACACATTCAAAGAACGTGAATATCTTTCAAAGTAAACCTTCTACAGAGAAAAGGAACACTGTTCTCACTTTTAACCATACTTTGACATATCCCAAACAGATGCTACTCATTTCAGAGTAACACATGTTTACTCACAAAAGCATTTCATGAAATTCTTTTGCTTACAAAAGAACGGGATTATCTTTCAAAGTAAACCTTCTACAGAGAAAGGAACACTGTTCTCACATTTAACCATACTTTGACATATCGCAAACAGACGCTTCTCATTTCAGAGTAACAGATGTGCGTTTCTCAAAAAAGCATTTCATGAAATCCTTTTGCTTTCAAAGAACGTGATTATCTTTCAAAGTTAACCTTCTACAGAGAAAAGGAACACTGTTCTCACTTTTAACCATACTTGGACGTATCCCAAACAGACGCTTCTCATTTCAGAGTAACACATGTGCATTTCTCACAAAAGCATTTCATGAAATTCTTTTGCTTTCAAAATACGTGATTATCTTTCAAAGTAAAGCTTCTACAGAGAAAAGGAACACTGTTCTCACATTTAACCATACTTTGACTTATCCCAAACAGACGGTTCTCATTTCAGAGTGAGACATGTGCATTTCTCACAAAAGCATTTCTTGAAATTCATACACTTTCAAAGAACGTGATTATCTTTCAAAGTAAAGCTTCTACAGAGAAAAGGATCACTGTTCTAACTTTTAACCATACTTAGACATATCCCAAACAGACGCTACTCATTTCAGAGTAACACATGTGCGTTTCTCACAAAAGCATTTTATGAAATTCATACACTTTCAAAGAACGTGATTATCTTTCAAAGTAAACATTCTACAGAGAAAAGGAACACTGTTCTCACTTTTAACTATCCTTTGACGTATCACAACCAGACGCTTCTCATTTCAGAGTAACACATGTGCGTTTCTCACAAAGCATTTCTTGAAATTCATACACTTTCAAAGAACGTGATTATCTTTCAAAGTAAAGCTTCTACAGAGAAAAGGAACACTGTTCTCACTTTTAACCATCCTTTGAGGTATCCCAAACAGACGCTTCTCATTTCAGAGTAAAAATGCGGTTTCTCACAAAAGCATTTCATGAAATTCTTTCACTTTCAAAAGAACGTGATTATCTTTCAAAGTAAAGCTTCTACAGAGAAAAGGAACACTGTTCTCACTTTTAATCATACCTTTGCCTATCCCAAACAGACGCTTCTCATTTCCAGAGTGACACATGTGCGTTTCTCACAAAGCATTTCATGGAAATCATACACTTTCAAAGAACGTGAATATCTTTCAAAGTAAACCTTTTACAGAGAAAAGGAACACTGTTCTCACTTTAACCATACTTTGACGTATCCCAAACAGGCGACTTCTCATTTCAGAGTAACACGTGCATTTCTCACAAAAGCATTTCATGAAATTCTTTTGCTTTAAAAGAACGTGATTATCTTTCAAAGTAAAACTTCTACAGAGAAAAAGGAACACTCTTCTCACTTTTAACCATACTTTGACATATCCCAAACAGACATTCTCATTTCAGAGTAACACATGTGCATTTCTCACAAAAGCATTTCATGAAATTCATACAAGTTCAAAGAACGTGATTATCTTTCAAAGTAAAGCTTCTACAGAGAAAAGGAACACTGTTCTCACTTTTAACCATCCTTTGACGTATCACAAACAGGCGCTTCTCATTTCAGAGTAACACATGTGCGTTTCTCACAAAAGCATTTCATGAAATTCATACACTTTCAAAGAACGTGATTATCTTTCAAAGTAAAGCTTCTACAGAGAAAAGGAACACTGTTCTCACATTTAAAAATACTTTGACATATCCCAAACAGACGCTTACTCATTTCAGAGTAACACATGTGCGTTTCTCACAAAAGATTTTTATGAAATTCATACACTTTCAAAGAACGTGATTATCTTTCAAAGTAAAGCTTTTTACAGAGAAAAGGAACACTGTTCTCACTTTTAACCATACTTTGACATATCCCAAACAGACGCTTCTCCTTTCAGAGTAACACATGTGCATTTCTCTACAAAACCATTTCATGAAATTCCTTTGCTTTCAAAGAACGTGATTATCTTTAAAAGTTAACCTTCTACAGAGAAAAGGAACACTGCTCTCACTTTTATCCATACATTGCCATATCCCAAACAGACACTTCTCATTTCAGAGTGACACATGTGCGTTTCTCACTAAAGCATTTCATGTAATTCATATCACATTCAAAGAACGTGAATATCTTTCAAAGTAAACCTTCTACAGAGAAAAGGAACACTGTTCTCACTTTTAACTATACTTTGACATATCCCAAACAGATGCTACTCATTTCAGAGTAACACATGTTTTACTCACAAAAGCATTTCATGAAATTCTTCTGCTTAAAAAGAACGGGATTATCTTTCAAAATAAACCTTCTACAGAGAAAAGGAACACTGTTCTCACATTTAACCATACTTTGACATATCGCAAACAGACGCTTCTCATTTCAGAGTAACAGATGTGCGTTTCTCAAAAAGCATTTCATGAAATCCTTTTTGCTTTCAAAGAACGTGATTATCTTTCAAAGTTAACCTTCTACAGAGAAAAGGAACA
The DNA here is from genome assembly GCA_902806775.1 of Microtus agrestis. Taxonomy (NCBI): domain Eukaryota; kingdom Metazoa; phylum Chordata; class Mammalia; order Rodentia; family Cricetidae; genus Microtus; species Microtus agrestis. Next base: position 1,675 of record CADCXT010004527.1, on the reverse strand, counting down.
CTGTTCTCACTTTTAACCATACTTGACGTATCCCAAACAGGCGCTTCTCATTTCAGAGTAACACATGTGCATTTCTCACAAAAGCATTTCATGAAATTCTTTTGCTTTCAAAGAACGTGATTATCTTTCAAAGTAAAGCTTCTACAGAGAAAAGGGAACACTGTTCTCACATTTAACCATACTTTGACTTATCCCAAACAGACGGTTCTCATTTCAGAGTGAGACATGTGCATTTCTCACAAAAGCATTTCTTGAAATTCATACACTTTCAAAGAACGTGATTATCTTTCAAAGTAAAGCTTCTACAGAGAAAAGGATCACTGTTCTAACTTTTAACCATACTTAGACATATCCCAAACAGACGCTACTCATTTCAGAGTAACACATGTGCGTTTCTCACAAAAGCATTTTATGAAATTCATACACTTTCAATGAACGTGATTATCTTTCAAAGTAAACATTCTACAGAGAAAAGGAACACTGTTCTCACTTTTAACTATCCTTTGACGTATCACAAACAGGCGCTTCTCATTTCAGAGTAACACATGTGCGTTTCTCACAAAAGCATTTCTTGAAATTCATACACTTTCAAAGAACGTGATTATCTTTCAAAAGTAAAGCTTCTACAGAGAAAAGGAACACTGCTCTCACTTTTAACCATCCTTTGAGGTATCCCAAACAGAGCGCTTACTCATTTCAGAGTAAAAAATGTGCGTTTCTCACAAAAGCATTTCATGAAATTCATACACTTTCAAAGAACGTGATTATCTTTCAAAGTAAAGCTTTTACAGAGAAAAGGAACACTGTTCTCACTTTTAATCATACCTTTGCCCTATCCCAAACAGACGCTTCTCATTTCAGAGTGACACATGTGCGTTTCTCACAAAAGCATTTCATGAAATTCATACACTTTCAAAGAACGTGAATATCTTTCAAAGTAAACCTTATACAGAGAAAAGGAACACTGTTCTCACTTTTAACCATACTTTGACTTATCCCAAACAGACGCTTCTCATTTCAGAGTAACACTGTGCATTTTCTCACAAAAGCATTTCATGAAATTCCTTTTGCTTTCAAAGAACGTGATTATCTTTCAAAGTAAAACTTCTACAGAGAAAAAGGAACACTCTTCTCACTTTTAACCATACTTTGACATATCCTAAACAGACATTCTCATTTCAGAGTAACACATGTGCGTTTCTCAAAAAAGCATTTCATGAAATTCATACAAGTTCAAAGAACGTGATTATCTTTCAAAGTAAAGCTTCTACAGAGAAAAGGAACACTGTTCTCACTTTTAACCATCCTTTGACGTATCACATATAGACGCTTCTCATTTCAGAGTAACACATGTGCGTTTCTCACAAAAGCATTCATGAAATTATTTTTGCTTTCAAAGAACGTGATTATCTTTCAATGTAAAGCATTTATAGAGAAGAGGAACACTGTTCTCACTTTTAACCATCCTTTGACGTATCACAAACAGACGCTTCTCATTTCAGAGTAACACATGTGCATTTCTCACAAAAGCATTTCATGAAATTCTTTTGCTTTCCAAAGAACGTGATTATCTTTGAAAGTAAAGCTTCTACAGAGAAAAGGAACACTGTTCTCACTTTTAACCATCCTTTGACGTATCACAAACAGACGCTTCTAAATTCAGAGTAACACATGT